>JAVKPL010000220.1:0-143769 GCA_032173675.1 Gastrolobium villosum
AAAAAATAAAATTGTTATAAATAATATAACTATATCGATGTCTCATAACCCTAAAAAATATTATATCGATGTCTATAACCCTAAAAAAATAATATGCGTAACTCCAATAAGTTAATAATATACAATTAGGAGGATTCAATTATATCATTTATTTCATTATTTCATTGTAATACATGGTAGTTGAGAGTCTATGAATAGAGCTGATGTGCCTGATCTTGTCGATAGACACTACAATACAAGAAGATTTTTCTCTACCTTTCTCCCTAGGCCATTTTTTTTTGTCAGATTATTCCTTTTCAAGTTATTTACTTTACCTTTCACTTTTGTAGTTACATTTATGAGTAAACACCCTTTTTGGTCCTGGTAATATCTACGAAATCCTTTTTAGTCCATGATAATAAAAAAGGACCAAATTGATCCCTAAAACGATGAAAAAAGGACCAAGAAATACTTATTACAATTGACAGAATGACTAAAGTAGCCTTTTTTTCATAATTTTAGGGACCAATTTGATCCCTTTTTATTGCCAGGGACTAAAAAGGATTTCGTAGATATTGCTAGGAACCAAAAAGAGTATTTACTCTACATTTATTTTACAACATGTTATCCGCACGATTTACGATTCCGCCATACAATTCTTCCGTGGGATGTTTGGTTGAGGAGAATTTTTTTGAATACTTAGAAAATGTAATTATTAGAAAAATGGTTGGAAAGTGAGTTTGGTAGAAAAATGTAAAAAAAAAATTGTTTGGTTGAAAAAAAAATTACCGAAAAAATTAGGTAAATTTTATAAAGTCTATGTTTGGTTTGAGATAAAATATAGATGGGAAAATAAGTTACAATTACAAAAATATCCCTATTTTTAAAATTGATTTAACCATGATAAAAATATTGTTAATTGCATTGAATATATTATTTCTCATTTTTCTATTTCAATGTACAGAATAGCGATATTAAACAAGGATCTAGAGGTGGTGGTAAAAAATCGAATCTGAGTTCCTTTCCATTACAAACAGGTTTGAGTAATTTGAGTTCTTACGTATGAGCAAAGCTTGTTATTTACTAGCATTAGAAGCTGCATTCCTTCGCTGAATGAAACTCGAGAGGAGAATTCAGATGAGCTTGCTTCCCTCAATGTTTTCGCTGCGAAAGCTTTGGTTGCTCGGTTTGATAACCTCTTTCAACAATATTGAAAAAGTTTCTGTATATTGATCTTGAATCATTTACATGAGGAATGAGGAGTATTTATACAAGGAAAAAGTAACTGAGCATGACTCAGCTATGACTCACTTATGACTCACCTATGACTCACCAATGACTCAATCATAATTAATTCTAATTAATAAAATAACGGATTCTAATTAATTACAATTAATCATAATTAATAGGAAATAAAAAACGGAAAAATAATTGAATTTTAATTCTAATTTTCTTCACTCTCCCTCAAGTTGGGAGGTAAATTTTGATCATTCCCAACTTGCCAATCAAGTCTTCGAATGCTGGATGGTGTAGGCCATTGGTAAGGATATCTGCAGTTTGCTCTTTGGTTGGAACATACATCATACGCACACTTCCATCATCTAATTTTTCTTTGATGAAGTGACGATCAACTTTCACATGCTTTGTTCGATCATGATGCACAGGATTTTGAGCAATGCTAACAGCTGCCTTGTTATCACAATATAGTTTTATTGGTAGGGAATATGAAACCTTCAACTCTTGAAGAAGTCTTCTCAACCCGATTTCTTCACAAACTCCATGAGCTAAAGCTCGAAATTCTGCTTCAACACTACTTTTTGCAACCACTGTTTGCTTTTTGCTTCTCCAAGTAACAAGATTTCCCCATATATAGGTGCAATAGCCTGAGGTAGATCTCCTATCTACTGATGAGCCCTATACACTGCACTAAGATGCTTTTCCTTGGGTGAGTGCATGAATTGACTAATCATACTCACCGCAAAGGCAATGTCAGGACGCGTATGAGATAAGTAAATTAGTTTACCAACCAATCGCTGATATTGTTCTTTATCCACCTCATTCCCATCTTCAATACCTAACTTGGTATTAGGTTCCACGGGTGTCTCAGCAGGTTTACATCCTAACATTCTTGTTTCCATCAAAAGATCTAGAACATATTTCTTTTGTGTGAGAGTGATGCCTGTTTTGCTCCTAGCAACTTCCATACCAAGAAAATATTTGAGAGTGCCAAGATCTTTGAGTTCAAATTGAGCTGCTAGATATTTCTTCAAGGTGTTCAATTCCTCAATATCATCACCTGTAAGAATTATATCATCTACATATACAATAAGAATAGCAATTTTACCATCCTTAGAGTGTTTGTGGAAGAGAGTATGATCAGTCTGTGCTTGAATGAAGCCTCTTCTTTTGACTGCTTGTGTGAATTTTTTGAACCATTCTCTGGGAGACTGTTTCAATCCATATAGAGACTTTTTTAGTTTACACACTGATCCATTTCCCTTTTCAAAACCAAGTGGAGGATCCATATAGACTTCTTCATGTAAGTCACCATTTAGGAATGCATTCTTCACATCTAACTGTTGTAGAGGCCAATCTAGGTTGGCAGCAAGAGATAAGAGAACTCGGATGGTATTGACTTTAGCAACCGGAGCAAAAGTCTCATGATAATCTATCCCATGAGTCTGAGTGAAACCCTTTGCAACCAATCTTGCCTTGTATCAGTTGATGCTATTATCTGCATTGAATTTTATTGTAAACAACCATTTGCTTCCTACTGCCTGTTTTCCCTTGGGAAGGGTCACTATCTCCCAAGTTCCATTTCTTTCTAAAGCATTCATTTCTTCAAAGACAGCATCTCTCCATTTTTGATCATCGAGAGCCTCATGTATATTTCTCGGTATCTTTGTACTATCCAACATAGTATTGAAAGCACGGAACCCTGGGGACAACTTTCCATATGAAATATGATTAGAAATAGGATGAGTAGTACAAGATCGAGTACCTTTTCTGAGAGCAATAGGCAAGTTTAGATCATTTTCATCATGGCACTCAAGTGTTGGGGTGCTGAAACTAGAACATGGTTCAGAATCCTGGCAGTGTAGAGGCTCTGGGTTATTCACATTTTGAGGAGGCTTTCGCCTGCTATAAACTTGTCCCCACTTTGAGGAGGCTCCTGATGGTGTGGATTCTGTAGCTCTCCATGTTTCCAGAAATAGAGGTAATACTGTGGCATCACTAGGTTCCCATGACTGATCTTCATCTACTCCTATAGACTCCCCCTGAAGAGAAGTCACGGGAAGAAAGAGTCATTCTCAGAAAAGGTGACATCCATAGAGACAAAGACCTTACGAAGGGAGGGTGAATAAAACTTATAGCCACGTTGAGTAGGAGAATGACCAATGAAGACACACTAGAGAGACTTAGGATCAAGCTTAGACCGTTGATGGGAGGGAATATGGACAAATACAACACAACCAAATAACTTGGGAGGTAAGGAGGAGACGCCTCGGAAGGAAGGGAAGGTACGACAAAGACGAGAAAGAGGAGACTGAAATTTTAGAATGCGAGATGGCATTCGATTTATCAGATACGAGGCAGTGAGAACTGCCTCTCCCCAAAGATATTTAGGAACACTCGTGGTAAACATAAGAGCCCGAGCAACTTCCAGGAGATGTCAGTTTTTTCTTTCCGCAACTCCATTTTGTTGGGGTGTGTCAGGACACGAGCTTTGGTGAAGGATGACATGTTGGGAAAGATATTCTCCAAGAATAGAGTTAAAGTACTCTTTGCCATTATCTGTACGAAGAGTTTGTATAGCAACTTGGAATTGGGTTTGAACCATGGCATGAAATTTTTGAAACACGGATGCAGCATCGAACTTGTCCTTTAGAAGATATACCTAACAAACTCGGGAATGGTCATCAATGAAGGTAATGAACCATCGAGTACCTGAAATATTTTTAACACGGGCTGGACCCCATATGTCACTATGAATTAAGGAAAATGGGGAAGAGTCATGGTGAACTTTAGAAGGATAATGAGCACGAGTATGTTTGGCAAGTTGACAAATATCACAAGAAAACAAACTCGGACTTTTATTAATAAATAAGTTTGGTAACAACTTCTGAAGATAAATAAAATTTGGATGGCCCAACCTACGGTGCCACAGCATAACATCATTACATGAATCAAAAGGAAACATAGTTTTTTTCTACGAAAACGGCTTCATGAGTCACATCCTCCTCAAAGTAGTAAAGTACACCATCCTCTCTAGCACTGCCAATCTTCCTCTCCGAGTCCTGTTCCTGAAAAACACAATCATGTGGAAATAATTTAGCAAAGCAACGCAACTCAGAAGTCAGCTTGCTTATGGAAATGAGATTACAAGTCAGAGAAGGAACATAAAGAACTGATGTTAAATTAATAAGCTCAAAAAGTTTAATGGTTCCATGTCCTGCAATCTGGGAAAAACTGCCATCGGCGATCTTGACCCCAGAGGGTTCATAATATGGAGTGTATGAACAAAATAAGCCAAGATTACCTGTCATATGATCAGAGGCTCCAGAATCAAGGATCCAATGATTTTGACTCAACATGAAAAGCTGTACCTTGCTGGACCACATTACTAGTGGCTTTAGGAGGTTGAGTCAAAAGTCTCTGAAATTGTTCAAACTGAGTCTTGCTAAGAAAGACACCATCAGAGTTAGAGGATGCATGAGGCTCATCAACCTTGTCATCGGTAAAGACCTGATATGCACGACCTTTACTTTTTCATTTGGGCTTCCAATTTGCAGGTTTCCCATGGATTTCCCAACATTTCTCATGGGTATGACCAATTTTATTGCAATGGGTGCACCATGGACGACCATCCCGTTTTGATTCTTCAGAGGAACAGTCAATGGTACGGTTGGCAGCTAATGCAGACATATCATCAGACTTATCAAGTGACTTTTTTCTCCCAGCATAACTCTTTGTCTACTGGCTTCTCTACGAACTTCAGCAAAGGCGTCAGCAAGTGAGGGTAACGGTCGCTGCCCCAATATTCGACCACGAACCTCATCAAGATCTCGGTTGAGTCCGGCAAGGAAATCATACAGTCTTTCCTTCTCCATGTGTTTTTTAAATTGGGTATTAGCTTCCAATCCTTTAAGATCGGATGCATAATAAAGATCCAATTCCTGCCATAAATTTGTTAGTGCAGTAAAATATTCAGTAATAGTCATACCCTTTTGACGAAATTCTCTCAACTTATTTCTCAGTTCAAAGACTTGAGAGGTATTTTCAAGATCTGAATAATTTTGTTGAACAGTATCCCAAATCTCCTTGGCAGTGTCGAAGAACAAATAGGTTTGGCCAATATATGGTTCCATGGAATTAGTCAGCCATGCCATTACCAAGGAATTATTAATCTCCCAATTTTCATTATCAGGAGAATCCTCAGCAGGTTTCTTCATTTTTCCCTCAAGATAACCCATCTTTCCTTTTGCCCGGATCACCAACTTAACAGATTGAAACCATGGCAGAAATTTTTTACCGTTCAACCGGTGACTAGTAATCTGTATACTTAAGTTGTCTCCAGAGGACTGGGTATTGGGAACAAATGAGGAAGCAGAAGAACGCTCTGAGGAAGACATGAAGGAAGAGAAAGGATTTGACCGTGGATGAAAAAATCAATTTTTTAATTTTTCCAACTCATCGGAGCCTTCTGAGTCGAATGGTCAATTCACTTTCTTGATCGGAGGTCTGTAGATTATGTTTCTGTGTTTGGACAGAATTGAGGTGTTTGGACGTTTTTTCAGCCTTGAAGGTGGCTGATCTAGGGTAGGAACGAACCCGCTCTTGATACCATATTGAAAAAGTTTCTGTATATTGATCTTGAATCATTTACATGAGGAATGAGGAGTATTTATACAAGAAAAAAGTAACTGAGCATGACTCAGCTATGACTCATATGACTCACTTATGACTCACCTATGACTCAATCATAATTAATTCTAATTAATAAAATAATGGATTCTAATTAATTACAATCAATCCTAATTAATAGGAAATAAAAAACAGAAAAATAATTGAATTTTAATTCTGATTTTCTTCAAACAAGCTTTGCCAAAGTGCCAAACTGATATCATCACAGTTGGCCTGCACAATTAAAGGAATCAAGAATTGGAGCGATGAGGGTATTATGTTCTAATGCCATTTGCCCCATCCTTCATTTCCCTGGCTAAGTATGAAATACCACATGCAATTTGTTTTTTGTAACAGTGAAAATTGCTTGCTTTAGATAAACTTGGTACTGTTACTCGTTGCTATATCATTCAAGTGCAGCCCTTTAAGTAGGCTAGGATCAGTACAAAATTGTTATACCAAATATATTACGAAGGTATTCTAAAGGCTAAAACTAACTAACAAACAAAATACTCTATCGGCTAGAATATCTGCTAGCTAAACAAGAATATCGACTAGCTAAACCTATCTAAGAGACTGTTACGAGTTTGAATTTGAATATTATTGTTACAATATTCAGCAACTAACTCCAATACTCCCCCTCAAGTTGGAGCATGTAAGAATGAAATGCCCAACTTGGGTAAAAAATCAAGGAACACACGATGTCCCAAAGCCTTTGTAAATAAGTCTGCAAGTTGGCAACTAGAACGAACATGAGCAGTCACGATGGTATTGGCCAGAATATGTTCACTTACAAAATGACAATCTAATTCAATGTGCTTTGTCTGTTCGTGAAATACTGGATTTGCAGCTACGTGTAGGGCTTCCTGGTTATCACAAAATAGTTCCATGGGGCTCGAATGAGTGACACCAAGTGAATTAAGGAACGATTTAAGCCAAATTATCTCTGCGGTTGCTGCGGCCATGGATCTGTATTCGACTTCTGCTGAGGACGGGAGACAGTCACCTGTTTCTTGGTCTTCCAGGAGACTGGTGATGATCCGAGCATAACAAAAAAACCGGTGAGGGATCTTCGAGTAAGAGGGCATGATGCCCAGTCAGAGTCACAATAGGCATGAACTTTTAAATCACAATCTGATTTGAGTAGAAGTCCTTGACCAGGATTACGTTTCACATACCGAAGAACATGAAGTACAGCTTCAAAATGAGCTTGCTTTGGGTGTTGCATAATTTGAGATAAAATATGAATAGCATAGCTTAAGTCAGGCTAGTGATGGTGAGATAAATTAATTTTCCTATCAACCTTTGATAGCGTTCGGGATTCTCATAATCTGGACATCTAAAGCGTACTTGCGTTGACACAAAAATATCCCTTCCTTGCTACGGGAAATTTCAATGCCTAAGAAATACTTCAGGGCTCCCAAGTCTTTTATCTTAAAACACTGATTTAGATAATTCTTCACCGCAGTACACGCTTGAGCATCATTCCCGGCCAAGATGATATCATCAACATACACCAAAAGTGCTAGGAAAACCTTCCCTCGCTGAAACGTATAGAGTGTATAATCTGCTCTTTATTGTACAAACCCATATGTTGTCAAAGAGGTGCTTAGCTTGGAGAACCAATTTCTTGGTGATTGTCGTAATCCATACAAGGATTTGGTAAGTCGACAAACCTTGTTATTAGAACCATTATTGAACCCAGGAGGAAACCGCATGTAAACTTCTTCACTTAGATCACTATTCAAGAAAGCATTGTGTACATCTAGTTGATGCAACTCCCAATTCTTCGCAGCAGCTACGACCAACAGTGTGCGAACACTCACCATTTTTGCCACTGGTGCATATGTCTCGCTATAATCTTCTCCAGCAACCTGATAATTACCAGCAATCACCAATCGCGCCTTGTATCGTTCCACTTTTCCATCGGACCGATACGTAATTTTAAAGACCCATTTGCTTGGCAGAGCACGTTTTCCTGGAGGTAAGTCTGTAATACGCCAACTGCGGTTTTCTTCCAATGCATTGACTTCTACTTTCATGGCTTCTATCCATCGTGTGTCTTGCATGGCTTCTTGAAAATTTCGCGGCTCATGACTGCCATCAATTGCTGCAACGAAAGCTCGATGGTGCTTAGAAAAATTATTTAAACTGATATAATTGCATAACGGATACTGAATACCTGAGGAGCAATTGGTTTGGACGGTAGAAAATGTGTGTGTTTCAGCCATGTGGCAAGCATAGTCCTTCAAGTACGATGGAGGTTTTCTTGGACGCTGCGAACGTGTGGTAACATCATATGTTTGTTCGGCTGGTAGTGATTGCACCGCTTCAAGCTGCGACTGTGTAGGGACTTCTTGTTGTGGTTGTGTATGGAAAGGTGTCTGCTCAGCTGCTTGTGAACGTGTAGTAACATCAGATATTGGCTCGGCTGGTAGTGATTGCACCGCTTCAAGAGTTGTTGGCAATCCCTCATTAACATTCGATAGAGACAATGGAGTGAGAGGATCATTCTTTGATTTCTCCCGAAATGGCAACGTGGCTTCTTCGAACTTCACGTCTCTTGACACAAAACGCTCTTGGGTCTCTAAGTCTAGCAATTCCCACCCTTTCTGACATGTTGGATAGCCAATTAAAATGCATCGACGCGACCGTGAAGCAAATTTATCAAGAGGTTTGGGTCTAACGCTAGCAAAGCATAGAGAACCAAACGTTCGTAAATGGTTGTAATCAGGAGGGACTTCGTGCAACACTTCATGGGGTGATTTGCCTTGAAGAACTTTTGTGGGTGTGTGATTGATCAAGTGCGCAGCCGTAAGAACACTTTCTTCCCAAAACTGCACCGGCATACCTGCATGAAACAATAAAGCGCGCGAGACATTAAGAATATGCCTATGTCGCCTTTCTACTCTTCCATTTTGTTCTGGTGTATAAACACACGTAGTTTGCTGAATAATCCCTTTATCACTCAAGAGTCTCATCATATTATTGGTTTAAATTCTGTACCATTATCCGAGCGAATTATTTTCACATTCTTTTGGAATTGGTTAGACACCATGGCTAGAAATTTACACATTCGATCATATGTTTCTCCTTTTGTTGCCATCATATATACCCATACGTTCCTACTAAAATCATCCACAAGAGTTAAGAAATAATAAGCACCCGTAAAAGAAGGGGTCTTGTAGGGTCCCCAAGTATCACAATGAATCAAATCAAAACATGCTTTACTGCGTGAAAAACTTAAAGGAAACATAGACCGAGTTTGTTTGGCACGTTGACAAACTTCACATGCTTTATTTGATACAACTGTTGAAAATTTAAATTCTGGAATCAAAGATAACACTTCATAAGATGCATGACCCAGCCTGTTGTGCCACAATTCCATAGCGTCTTCTACTTGAATTGCTGAAACTGAAGCATGTCTGGGCTGAAACACATACACACCTTCATTTAGCTCACCCAAACCAATCCCCCTCTTCAGTATTTGGTCCTGCAACATACAGTTTTTATCAGTGAAAGTCACCATCTTATTATTATGTCTCAATAGTTGCGAAACGGATATCAAGTTGCAACGTAATTGAGGAACATATAACACATTATGTAATTTGAAATTTGTATCAAACACCACCACTCCTTGTTTTTCTACATTTGTAATAGACCCATTTGGCAAAGTTACAGGCAAAGGTTGAATATTTGTAACTTCAACCAACAATTTTAAAGAACCAGTCATGTGTCGAGAGGCTCCGCTATCAACAAGCCATTGGGAGTGAGTATTCTTACCAGATAATTTTTCATGGGTTGATTGAGGTTGTTCTACCAAAGCTATGAGCTTGTTCATGATTTCTGGCGTCAGTACGGAATTTGCAGCAATAGCAACTTGGTGAGGTGCAGTTATTGCACCAGCTTGTTGGAGGTTATCCCAAGTCATCGTTGCACGTGCCTGCTCTCGCATGTATCGTCCCCTTCCACGTCCTCGTCCACCATTTCGGTTAGGTGGAAACCCAATGATGTTCCAACACCTCGAGGGATCATGATTGGTTTTCCCACAATGAGGACATGGTACTCTCTCAACTTGTTTTTCAGGGACCATACGTTGCACCTGGTTCTCCATCTTTTCCTTGGAATCATCTTGAGCTGCATATCCCACCACATTGCTTCGTTCATCTTGATTATGAGCAATATTATGATGAGTTTCTTCTTGCGTGACAATGGCATAAGCTTTGTTTACAGTTGGCAGGGGAGAGCTATTTAATATCTGTGACCGCAAATTGCCAAATGTTGCTTCATCCAATCCCATAAGGAATTGGTACACACGGTCATGTTCCCTTTCCTCTTCTGTCTCCTTCGCGTACGCACAGTTATCTCCACATGCATACGTCTTGCGAGTCTTACTTCCTTCAAGCTCGTCCCATATTCCTCTCAGCTTCGTATAATATTCTCCCATGCTGTTTCCCAGTTGTTTTATTTTAACCAAACTCGTTTTGAGTTGGTACAGTCGTGGAAAATTCTCCACGGCATATCTTTCTTTCAGGTCGTCCCACAAGTCTTTCACTTCATCAAAGCATTTGATGAACGGTTGGAGCTTTGGATCAATGATGTTGTGTATCCATCCATTTATCATTGAGTTGCACATCTCCCAGGCTCGCCATTCTTCTGCATCTGCTTCGTTTGGTTTCTTCACGGATCCGGTTATGAATCCCAACTTGTTTTTCGCCTTAAATGCGTTTTTCATGAGCTTCGCCCAGTTTTCGTAGTTGCCCTCTCCTCGCAGCATCACAGTTGTAAGCATGATGCCTGGGTTATCTGAACTTGGCAGATAATACGGCGACGCAGGATCTGAGGGCTTCAACTTGCTGACTCCTTCTCTAGCCATACTCGTAGGGCTAGCTTTCGCACTCTTCACACAGTCTTTGCGGAAACGTTGTTTTAGGATTTTTGCTCTGATACCAAGATAAACTTGGTACTGTTACTCGTTGCTATATCATTCAAGTGCAGCCCTTTAAGTAGGCTAGGATCAGTACAAAACTGTTATACCAAATATATTACGAAGGTATTCTAAAGGCTAAAACTAACTAACAAACAAAATACTCTATCGGCTAGAATATCTGCTAGCTAAACAAGAATATCGACTAGCTAAACCTATCTAAGAGACTGTTACGAGTTTGAGTTTGAATATTATTGTTACAATATTCAGCAACTAACTCCAATAGCTTTCAACTACAAAATGCTCAAAGCTATGCAAATCTAATAGATGGGTAAATGGAAAGAAACCAACTACCAAACATGGGTGTTTAATATTGTCACTTTCACTTGCATAGGCATCTTTTTAGATACCTCAAACCAAACACCACCCTATTGTAATGAAGTTTTGGGGATTAAGATCTCATGCAACAGAGATAAAATAGTGGGGTCTATTATTTCTTTTAAAGAAATAGTAGAAGTAATGGAGTAAAAGTAATAGAATCTAGGTCATTTCCACTTGAAGATATGTTATGCCACTATTTGACAATGACAACGATATTTTTAATTGATGCCCTATTTGATAATGAATTAAAATATATTCAACTTGTGGTTATGGACATGTTTTACCCTTTTTATTATTTACTATAGTAATTGCTTGTTGTAAAACTCAAATTGGATTGTTCCATTTGTGTTTATAAAAATATGTTTTCTTGATGGAAATATAATTTTCTCAGTTATACTCAAATTGCATATTGTAACTGTCTAACCATATATGATTTGTTTGTGACTTTTGATCATATATGATTTATTGCAATTATTACTTTTGTTTATAGTTATGGATGAGATTCATATAGTTTGCAACAATATCAATGTCTATTATCATAGGTTTTCTTGGTTTCTTATTTTTGATAACCATTTGGTTACTTTTCAAATTGAGATTGAACTATTTGTAGGAACTATTGGATTTATGCGAAAGCGATTTAGGACCTAGTACATTGGTATGCTTACCGAATCATCCTCGTTTCACGATTACCTCTTGGTGCGCAAATTTCGTGTAGAATCTTCCCTTATATGATTCCTTTTCACGAACTGCTCACCACAGCGCCAGCACGAACAAATCCCTTGATATTGGACTATGGCAGATCTTCTAGACTATGACTCAAGGGGAAACGGGAAGTGTGTGGGCACTATCTCACTTTCAGGGAGATGACCATACATCAGCCTCTACAACCACCAAGTGACAAAACTAGAGCAGCTGATGACTATAAGCGGAGTATATATGGGTTCCAAGAAAACCCTAAGCAGAATGGGCCTTAGGTTTCTTGGGCTCTTCTTACACTAGGCCCTATTGGGCTTTAGTGAACCAACAATCTCCCACTAGCTCTTGAGTACAAACTTGAGCCCAAAGCCCAAGTCCATGTATCCCACTAGTGAAAATGTCCCATCCCTTTTCTTGAGCTAGCCTGGAATTTACCATCTGTTATTAATCAAGGCTCTTGATAATCAACGAATGATTATCTAATTCGGTGCTACTCCACTAAAAGCCCGAACTTGAACTCCAAGATTATTAAAACTTATAACATGAATATGCATCACCCCTTTGTAGAATGTCTATAATTGATTGACAAGTTTTCTGTAACTCAATTATTTATTCCCTTGACTATGATAGTTTCTCTAATGGATTACATGCGCTGGCCAGTGTCTTTAATATCGAAGTACCGAAACATATCAAGGAAACATATCCTACAAATTCCATGTTGTTTATCTCATAAATACCGATAATCAAATAATCTCACTCCCAAAATACCGAGTTATTGGCCGTCAATAGATCGAACCTCACCCGTTCGTAAATCAAAGAATGAAAACTATTTGATTACCTATTTATAGAGGTGGCAAAGTGGGCGGCCCGCCCCGCCCCGCCCCACCCCGCCATCAGCCCGCTAACAAATGAGCCAGCCCGCCCCGCTTTTGGAAGTGGGCTGAAAAACTCAGCCCGCCCCGCCCCGTTTGGCGGGTTAGGCGGGTTGGCCCGCCATCCCGAGCCTATTTTACACTGACCCGCCTCGGCCCGCCTATGCCCGCCATCAACCCGCCAAAAAATGATCCCGCCCCGCTTTTGAGACGAGTTGAAAAACTCAGCCCGCCCCGCCCCGTTTAGCTTGTGGGGCGGGTTGGCCCGCCGAGCCGAGCCCGTTTTGCCACCTCTACCTATTTATAATAAACTCGGGATTAAGAGCAATCACATAACTATAATTAACTGGAGATTTGATACCTTATGACAGAAAAATAACCTTAATCAAATCTCTCATTGATCCTTTCAATGTGAATGTTGATTCACACCAATATTTTACAATGATTCGGACAAAACCATTTCATAAAATATTGCAGCCTAAATAAAGTGCCCAACTTTATTTAACAGTCGTGAATCTATTCATCAATTGTGAGAACCTATGATCATGTCCTCCATGAACGTATCCATATGATCATATACTCCACAATTAATCCGGACCTTAATGTTTGTAAATAGTGTGCAAAATAAATAATACCTTATTGTAAAATTCAGAAAATGATTACATTATTTCATTGTCTTACTCCAAGAGCACAATGAACCCAATATCTCCCACTCGCTTAATGCAAGTATAGGATCCTCCTAAGACCCAAAGAAGTAACATGCCTCTTGAACACAAGTTCAGACAAACTGTTAGTATCTGAGTCTGCAAGATCCACCTCTAATGCTATTTGAGTTTAGTGAAAACTCATAGCTCGAGGTTGATTTCTTGAGTCAATATACACTTGAAATAACTGAATCTGAGAAAACTCAACTTTTCAAGACTGCCACTAGAATATACCAGCATATAATCTCTCGTTCCGCTAAGATACTTGAGTACATGCTTAACAATAATCTTACTGTTCCTCTAGATCCAGAATGATACAATCTCACTACTCCCACTGCATGACAGATGTCTGGTTTAACGCCCAACATGATATGCATAAGACTACCTTTGCCAAAGCATAAGATATCATGCTCATGCATCTTCCTTCTCAGAAGTCTTTGTTTACTCCTTAAGTACATGAATTCCACATCTGAGAATATCATTCTTCTCTTAGAATTCTCATGTTGAATTTTGTCAAGAGTTTTGTCAATGTAAGTAGCCTGAGGTGATGCCAACAACTTATTCTTCCGGTCTCATAAGAGTTTTATACCAAGAATATAATTGGCTTCCCCAGTACTTCCATACCAAAACACTAACTTAGCCAACTCTTTATGTTTGATATTACATCCCTATTGTTTCCAATAAGGAGCATATCAACTACATAAAATACCAGAAAAGCCACTGTCTTCCGTTGGGTCCTTTACATACAAATACACATCATTCATCAAGTTTCTCTCAAAATTAAAATTTTGATAAATTGATAAAAATTGATGTTCCAAGACCTGGAATTTCACAACTTGCATGCCATGTGTTCCCCATTTGCTATGAACCCTTTTGGTTGTTGTATGTAGATATCCTGACATCCAACTCCCAAAATGAAATCTCATAATTGAGACTTATAACAGCAACTAAGAGAATCTGGATAGACTCAAGTATGGCGTCTGCCAAAAATTGCCTCCAAGTTAGCTTTGAAGGTTTTCACCTTCCTGTCCATCCTCTCTTTGCCTTTTATGTCACATGCACCTAGTGGGTTTTACCCCTCTTGGTGCCTTTACTATGGACCGAACGGAGTTGAAATACAAGTATTTCATCTCATTGTTCATAGCTTGAGCAACACTTGATCAACAACATCTTCTAGTGCATTATCGTAACTAGTAGGATCAATGTCACTCAACAAGAGACAACTTGAGAGTTAACAATGTTCTCTCCCACTACGAATGTACTGCACTAGACCTTGCGTATTTATAAGTAGATCCAAGATTGGGTCAAAAGGTGGATCTTCAATTTCATAAGGATCCACTTATTCTTGATATTGTTCTTCCACATGTGATACTAATATTTCTACTAGTTTCACTTATATATTATCATGTTGAATTTCCAATTACGATTCCCTTGTTTGTTCACCCAGAGATATATCTATCCCCTCTTGAACAATCAATGGAACAATGGATGAAGCTTCTAGAGATTCTGGAATAATAATTTCCAATAATAATTATAATTTCTCATCTAGTCCTCCTTTAAGAAAATCAGGTGAGTGCTCACGTAGATCATCTTGTCCTTAAGACTAAAAATAATAATAATCATCCCTAGTTCTCTTAGGGTAGCCAAAAGATATGCACTATTCCATACAAGATCCAATCTTATTTGACTGCTGTTGAAGGACGTGTGACGTAGCACCCTAAATCCGAATATGGTTTGATTTAGGCTTACACCCTTATCATAATTCTTTACGTGTCTTTACAACAAACTTTGACAGAACCAAGTTAAGAAGGTAGATTTCCTTCTCTTAGGCATCTCCCCTAAACAACATTGGCAAAGATGAATAACTGAACATGATCTTCACCAAGTCTAGAAATGTTTGATTTTTGCATACTGCAACTTCATTCAACTAACGCGTTCCTAGAGTTGACAGTTACGAAAACTATCCCCTCTTAAATCAGGTAAGACGTGAAATTACCAGACAGGTAGACAAACACTTTAGTAGACCAAAGTGTTTTGATTTGAACACCTACATACTTTTCTGCCTCAGACTTAAACCTCTTGGAAATTTCCAAAAGCTTTAGAATTATGGCGCACTTGGTTCATCTATCCAAATCCAGAATAAACATTCATATAATGAAGTACTCATCACCTCTTCTGGCTTGAACGCCAATTGATCCACATACATTAGTATGTACCAGTTCTAGTTGAATAGTTACGCAAATCTTTTTGGCCCCTTGTACGATTGCTTGGCCATTTTACCTTCCAAATAAGACTAACATGTAGCTTTTAGTTAAAAGATTCTTGAATTTTAGTCCCTCTTTTAACTAAAACATGTGTCCTACTTGAGCTAATGTGACTCAATCACAAACCCCAAAGTTATGTTTCATTTGAAACTTTTATTTCTTTGGTGAAAGTCCTTGTTCATCATCCTTTCCATTCAACATAATAAATTAAATGGGATATATAACTCAAGTAATAAAGACAATTTAATATACCGGAATAATTAAACAGTCGTCCAAAACTAAAGTCATAAATCATCAAAAGATAAAATAACTTGTTCTACTGCTAATGCAGACACAGGCTCCCAATTTCAAGCTTAAAATATCTTTGTCCACTGCAGACAGGCATACCATGTTTCAACTACTGCAAAGAGTAACAAACATAATCAGTGATTCCTGAATCAATGATTCATTCACTAATCAGGCCTTAATATACCCATGTCTGGTTCTTTTCATCACCCTTGGGTAATTTTTCTTTCAGTGTCCCTTCGGTCTGCTTTTGAAGCACCTGCCTTGCGACTTCTTCATAGCAACTGGTTTGACAACTGATCACCAAGTTATTTTGTTCTTGTTACCACCCTTGGGTTTTCCTTTGGATTTAACAAGACTTTTAGCAAAACCTATGATAAATGCATTCTGTCTAGCAGAGCTGCTTAGACACAGCAAACATGTCATTAAGAGTCCAAAGCATCTCTACTCAACTCTTAAACATGTGCATTTTCTTATGCAAGTGTTTGGAAAGACTGACAAAAATATAATAGTGAACTACCATATTTTTCCTTTTCCAATCTGAGTATTGTGTCCTTAGACACATCCTCTGCAGGTTGCTATGGCCCTTGTACTGTCAGGACAAATTTTAGCTTTCATGTTTTACAATAATATCAAAAAATTATTGTTCATTTAGTTGGTACCATCTAGAGGTTTTTGACTCAAAATCATTTATAAGATATTTTCTGAAAAACATATAAAGCACACAATTACAAACAAATAATGCAATAAACAAACGAAGTACAAGTAGATTCTCATAACTACTCTTGTTTATTGTTAATAATCCTTTAGTTTATCTTTACATAGCTTACGATGGGCAAGTAACTTGTAAAAACTAAAATTGTCATTTGGGCCTTCAGTGCCATTGCCAGAGCCTCGATGGGAGGGTTAACAATTTTACCAAAGTTGAATGTAATTAACCATTGTTTAATTTTAAAATTATCCTTAGCATCTAAGCAGTGCCGACGATGGGCCGTACAATGCTTTACTAAAATTTTGAAATTATTAAGACTTAATCTAGTGAAATCTGATTATCCTTATCCGATGGGGCTTCAGCGATAACCATTTCACTAATAAACCCACAAATGGAGCCCGCAGGTTTTAAAATTAATAAATTAATTTTAAAAACCTTCACCCATTCAACATTTTTATTTTAGAATTTTCATAATCTTTGACGAATTAATTGTTTAATTTCAAAATTATCTTTAATAACTTAGTATTGTCGACAATGGGCCGTACAATACTTTATTAAAATTTTGAAATTATTAAGGTCCAATAAAATCCAATCATGCTTATCCGTTGGGGCCTCACATGATTATTTTATTGATAGGCCCACAATGCGCCTGAAGGTTAAATTAATTTCTTAATTTAAATCTCCTACCATAGTTATTTAGGTTCAATCTAATAAAATCCAATCATGCTTATTCGGTGGGACTTCACATGATTATTTTATTAATGGTCCTATAATGCACTTGAAGGTTAAATTAATCTCTTAATTTAAATCTTCTTCCATTCAACATAAGCAACATTTTCCAATTTCCAATAATTATTTAATTGAAAGTATCCTTTGTTTGATTTCAAAAACTATAAAAGCAAGAGCGCCGATAAACGTGAACTTAGCTTAACATAATTTTGAAAGCATTAAGGTCCTGAAATCCGGTCACTTTACGTCAACCTGTGCTCCAAACAATCATGATACATGAATGTTGTATGCAGTGTGTGTTATTCCATGACCATTTCAGAAAACCCATAAATTACTCGCAAAATAAAAGAATTCTCTTACGAAATTTATTTTAATTATTTTTTCTAGATTTAAATCATCCAAATAGCTGATTTAATTATTAATCTAGATTGCAACAATCATGATAATTATCATTTATGAGGATGATTTGAAATCAAAATAATTTCCATAACTATTATTTGTCTTGATTTTAATTATCCAAAATTAATTAATTTTTTTAGGATTATTTAAAATCAAAATAATCCCATAATAACTATCATACAAGTCGCTGAAGACATAATAGCTATTATGCTCATGTAATCATACAAGTTATGCAATAATATGGCACCACCTATTCTATATGGCATGTTATCGCAATAAAGCATGTTATCAATCATATAATTCATACCAATCAATAAAAGTATTAAATAATAAAATCTAATTACTTTAATCCATGGTATTCCTATTTTAAAGAAAATAAAAAAATGTTACAACTTTGAAATTCGACTTTTGCCTAGCCCATAGTATCTGTCTCAAGCCCCTTTATGGTTTCCATGGGCTCAAAAGCCCAAAGACCCAATCCTTTGGCGAGAAACCCTAGGACACGAAAGAGGAACCCTAGCCGTCAGGTCTGCTGCGCCGTCACCCGAAGTCAACTCAAGCCGAAACTCCAGGGGAAGGACCGCCACATAGAAACGAGTACTCCACCGCTGGAGCCACCCAAAAAGGTGGTCGTACGCTCCCACACTCTCCCTTTCTTTGCCGGAGAGTGGCGGCCACTCGCATCCGCTTGTGGCGGTGTTACGAGCTACAGGAATAGTAGGAGCCCATTTAGCGAACGGTTGGGTAAGGGTAGAATAACTAAGAAACCAGATCACTTTAAGGACTTTGTTATGGGCTAAATTACTCAGCATGTCCAGTGGTTAAAAAGCATATTAGAACATATGGGCTAAGGCCATTTTATCATTTCTGATTATCTTTTGTAATTACAAATAGCCTGGGAGGCGTTAAAGAAAATATAGAAAATTCAGACAACTCTTTTCTCTTCTCTTTCCTCATCTCTCTCTTTTTCTCTTTTCTCTCAAATTCATACTGTGTAAAACAGTGACCCCTCATCACTGTTACATTGGTGCTTTCATTGAGTTATGGCAGAAAATACCAGATTCAAAGATCTCGCCAACCAGATCCAGGCCCATGACCAACAATTCTCGCATCTGGAGCGTTCTTTAGACCATCGTCAGGAATCTTTTGAGTTGCTACAGACTCAAAGACTCGATGAATTTAATAGGCAAATGCAGGAGATGTTCGGTTTACTGCAAAATATGCAGCAACATATGACAACCCTCACCACCAACACCCAGGCAGGTTTATTGGGGGCCAACCCTCTCCGACCACCACAACCAGTCCGTTCTATGAAGATCGATTTTCCCAGATTTGGCTCTGGAGATCCTGGTCCATGGCTGTTTGCGGTGACTAGGTATTTTCGATATTATCAAATACCTGATCATGACAGATTAGATCTAGTGTCTTTCAATTTGGATATGCCTGCATCTTGTTGGTTTGAGGCGCTTTTTGCCCACGGACAACTTCCAGATTGGCAAGCTTTTGTCACGGCTATTAACCAGCGTTTCGGACCATCCGAATTTGAAGATCCGCTGGGATATTTAGCCAAATTGCAACAATCTGGATCTGTTGTGGAGTTTCAAATGGCTTTTGAACTGCTTGCTCGTAGAGCTCCAGATCTGACCCCTATTATGCGTAAGAGTATGTTCATAGCTGGGTTAAAACCCCAGATTCGCCGAGCTGTACTGGTTCACCGACCAACCGATTGTACTTCAGCCTTTGCATTTGCTAAGATTTATGAGGATCAGTTTGCTGAACCTCGTTTCGCTAAACCGTGGCTTCAGCGTTCCACTAACCCTCCACAGCCACTTCTGGCCTCACCCATTACTACCATCCCTCCTATCAATTCGTTTAAACCACTTCAATCATTACCACCCATCCCAATTCGGCGACTGACAGCGGAAGAACGACAGACCCGTCGTGACAAGAATTTGTGCTATAACTGTGATGAAACATTTGTACGTGGTCACAAATGTAAAGGTCGGGCCACACTGTTATATCTTGAGGGATCAGAGGATGATCCACCTGATTTACAACCAGCCCCCGATGATACGTTGGAACAGAATGTTGCATTACCTGAGACACCTTCTCCTGAGGTTCTACATGAAATCAGTTTTAATGCCTTGTTTGGTCATCAATCTTCGAATTCATTTCGGATGCAGGGTTCAATTAATGGCCACACAGTACAACTATTGGTGGATGGAGGTAGCACCCACAATTTTATCACCTCTCGTATGGCCTCACATTTAAATTTAGTTCTACATGCTATTCCTCCTTTTAAGGTCATGGTGGGAAATGGAGATGCCTTATTGTGTTCTGCTTCCTGTAATAAGGAACTTCGGGAGTATATATTATAAGACCCAGGTCAACCTAATGTGGGATGTTAGCATGTAATCCACTTTTGCCAACTGTAGAATTTGTTGGGCAAAGTATATTATAAAACCCCAGCTAAAGCAGCAGAGATAGTGGTTTATGGGGTGTCAACTTGTCAGTAGGTCAAAATTCTTTGCAGAGGTTAGCCTTCATGCAGAGGTTTAGCCTTCATGTTAGATGGACCTGCCCATAACTTGCTCCTCTTTGGTTCAGATATCCTTACACGTGAAATTGCATTGGCAAGTGCATCAATCCACACACAATCTTCATGATATTTTGAATTGTAACTCTCAGATGATGAAGAACGCCTTGAAACCTCATTAAGGAACCATCATCCATCCTCTTTTTTCCTAACCTAGGTTCAGGTGCAGCAACAAAGTTGTGGCAAGCAGCTCCATTTTGGTTCTTCAACCTTGATTTAATTGGTTCAGATATCCTTACACGTGAAATTGCATTGGCAAGTGCATCAATCCACACACAATCATCATGATATTCTCAATTGCAAATCTCAGATGATGAAGAAAGCCTTGAAACCTCATTAAGGAACCCATCATCCATCTTCCTAACCTAGGTTCAGGTGCAGCAACAAAGTTATGGCAAACAGCTCCATTTTGGTGCTTCAACGGGTAGCATCTTCAATGTACGTTCTGTGTAGAAAGTACATTAGTAAAGTACGATTTTTACTCCTATTTTTCTACACAGAACGTACATTGAAGATGATGCCCGTTGAATCAAAGTTGAAGCACCAAAATGGAGCTGTATGCCACAACTTTGTTGCTGCACCTGAACCTAGGTTAGGAAGAAACAGGATGGATGATGGGTTCGTTAATGAGGTTTCATGGCTTTCTTCATCATCTGAGAGTTGCAATTTATAATATCATGATGATTGTGTGTGGATTGATGCACTTGCCAATGCAATTTCACTTGTAAGGATATCTGAACCAATTGAATCAAAGTTGAAGGACCAAAATGGAGCTGCTTGCCACAACTTTGTTGCTACACCAGAACCTAGGTTAGGAAGAAAGAGGATGGATGATGGGTTCTCCTTAATGAGGTTTCAAGGCTTCCTTCATCATCTGAGAGTCGCAATTCAGAATATCATGATGATTGTGTGTAGATTGATGCACTTGCCAATGCAATTTCACGTGTAGGATATCTGAACCAAAAAGGAGCAAGTTATGGGCAGGTCCATCTAACATGAAGGCTAACGTCTGCATGAAGGCTAACCTTTACAAAGCATTTTGACTTTCTGACAGGTTGACACCCCATAAACCACTATCATTACTGCTTTAACTGGGGTTTTATAATATACTTCGCCCAACAAATTCTACAGTTGGCAAAAGTGGATTACATGCTAACATCCCATATTAGGTTGACCTGGGTTTTATAATATATATACTCCCGAAGTTCCTTTTTAGTTTGAGATCTAATTGCAGTCTTCTTTTTTCCTCTAAATAATGATTGCTGAGAAAACTCAGCTAGTTGTACAGAACCTGTAAATATGATATTAGTGTGTCATTGCGTGTTTTTGCTCTTGCTGGAGCATGATAAATAGAATGCTATAATTTCACTTCAGCGCAAACTTGGCCTACTCATATGTTTTTTTGGAAGATTTTAATTCGAAACCATGAGTGCATAAGCGTATGTTATCTCTCTCATAACGCAGCATGTGTACTTATATTTAGTTTTGACAATTTATTTTTCAAGACATACTTTTTTGTACAGATGGTAGCGAGGAGTTTGACATTGGGTCAATTATATTAAGCAATGGTGTTTACTTTGAAAATGGAGTTGATAGCTACTTGCTTATTTTCACAGGAAACAAACAAGTACAGCCACTTGTTTTTATAAGAGGCGAATCTTAACTATCGGGTGATGGATTTTGAAAGGCTATAAAATTTTGGATTCTTCAGGGCGTTTGGTTCAGGAGGGAAATTTTTTTACCTGGGAAATAAAATTAATAGGAATATTATGGAAAAGTGGTTTGAAAAAAGTTATTTGGTACGCTGAAATATTACCGGAGAAATTGGGTTACATTTTGTGAGTGTATGTTTGGTTGAAGGTAGAATATTGATGGAAAAATTGATTAAAATACTAAAATACCCCTTTTTCAGCTTACATGAGGGTATTTTCGTCTGCATTTCATTGCCCTACTTGCCATTTACCCAGTTAAATGCAAAATATCACCTCCAGATCTTCATTCTCAATAGTGACTTGACTTCAATTTTTACAAGAATTTCTAAAACTCTATGCAAATACCAAAGTTGGGGAAATATTTCAAATCTCTCCATCAAACATGAACTACTTTGCCAAAGTCAGATGCAATGTAGAATATTTAAAATGTCTGAACCAAACGCCCCGTGGGTAATCTAGATAATAGGTAGGAACATATTTAGGACTTAGGAGCAAGGAGGGGTTAGCTGAAAAAGGAAACATTAGATAATTCTATTACGTGATCAATTAGGACTCGTGGAGAGGCCAGCAAAACTCGCTATTTGAGTAGAGCTTTTAATGGAAGCTTGCTGGTTTACAATTTAAGGTGGATTCGGATTTTCTTGAGCGATATAAAATATCATTTATATATATATTTTTGTCTATTCATTATTTATTGTTTAGCTGCTTGTATTTTATATAAAAAAAGTAAACCGTTAATTTACGTATTAACAGACATTACTTGCACTTTATTTTCTAAATTGAATCCTCTATTCTAAAGAATCCAAATTCTTATGTTACGATATCATAGATTGATATGTCCAATCAGATATTGGTAATTTAATATTGGATCTGTTTGCCCTCTCTCAGGTACCTATAAGAAAGGTACCCTAAAGATAATCGGATCACTGTGCACTATAATATAACGACATAGTCAAGACATGGGGTGTGTGCGCAGTGACAAGCTAAGAGAGAGGGTCTAGAGTATGTGTACCTTATTGGTTTAACCCTTTATTTATAGATATGTTACCTGACAGGAGTGGACTTTTGTGCCTCTAAGGAGTATTGGGGGTCCAATTATTGATCCATTGCTGGTGTAGTAGGATTAGTATAATTAAGGAATATTTCCTTAATTCCCTCTTAGCTGTTAGCCCTATTTGGGCCTTCTAGAATGTGGGCGGCCTGCTTAACTGTCTGGATAGGATCGTCATTAATAGAAGATTCCCTTCCTCCTTATTTATCTGTACTTCTTCCATCAACTTTCCCCTTTCTAACTTTACTTCATGTACTTTAAATTTTTCTTTCTTATTCTCCTGGGGAATTCTTAAAATCATGTTATAACAACTCCGAGCAACTACTTGATCAGCCCTCACTGTATCACTGTAGCTATATTTCTATCTTTGGCCACAAATTTCATAGCCAACTGATCTATTGACAATAAGATCTTGAACTTCTTCATGAATGGCCTTCCCAAGATAATATTCCAGTGCTAGTAATTCATGTAAGTATTCCAGGTTTATTATATTGGATTTTCCACTAACTATTATTTTGTCATTATGATTTATGTAGTTTCTATGAGCCTGTAACTAGTATCCAATTAAGAATTTCTGTAATGGTTGTAATACAATTAAGAAATTTACCCGGGTTAATAATTCAAGCATTTTCTCAGTTTTTTGAAATATACCATGGTACCCTTTGATTATCGGGGTAGGACAAAATTTTCAAAAAATACCCGGGTAGGGAGGGGGATTACCCGGGTAACTGTTAGAATTTTGAGACGAATATTGAGACACGTGAAAAAAGGGAATACAATTGATTTCATAAAATGACCGTAATATAAAACTAAAACTGAATTAAATGTAACAATTAAGAGCACGTTACACCCAAATAAACGCACTCATTGAATTACCCATAACTGACCCGTTACGGCCACGTGGGCACTAAATATGTTTTATAAGTCATAACAGGTCAGTTATGGGTAGTTTAATGGTCAGTTTACGAAATCAAATGTATTCCCTTTTTCAATATTTTTCACGTGTCTCAATATTCGTCTCAATATTCTAACAGAACTAACTATTATTTTGTCATTATGATTTATGTAGTTGCTATGAGCCTGTAACTGGTGTCCAAATAAGAATTTCTGTAATGGTTGTAATCCAATTAAGAAATTTACTCGGGTAGCCCCTCCCTAACCGGGTTAATAATTCAAGCATTTTCTCAGTTTTTTGAAATATACCAGGGTATCCCCTTGATTACCGGGGTCAAAATTTTCAAAAAATACCTGGGTAGGAAGGGATACCCGGTAGGCTTAATGGTCAACGATCAAACAGGGATAGATTGGTGTTATATTTTTTGGAGAGATTAAATTTGTGAAATAATTTATAATCAAGGTGAATATGTTTTTTTGGAGAGATTAAATTTGTGAAATAATTTATAATCAAAGTCAATTTGGTAATTAATTATTAAATAAGGGCTATAGTGCTCAAAAAACCCCCCGGTATCAAGGTATATGTGTTTTCCCTCCTTTCCCTTTGAGTCAATTATGTATTATGCTAAAATAAGAATAAAAAATCCATGGATATATCTTAAACATAATGTATTAATAAAATTGATTCATACCTGCAAGGTGTGGCTCAATTGGCTTAGTGCTGAGTCCTAGGGGTTCGGGCTGTGAGTCTAAAGAGCTTGAGTTCGAATCCTGATAAACAGATGTAGGGAAACCCTTGGGTATGAATTTTTGCCCTCATTTTTTACTCACAGCTCAAAGTATTCGAATCAAATCAGGCAAATAAAGACGGGGCAAATGGTATATTTTAAATAAAATAAGAGATAATTCTCTCTCTCTCTCTCTCTTTTTATAACAATTCTCTCTCTTTTTTATTAAAAGAAAGGGATACTTTCTCTATGATTTAACCTTATCTTTTGATTGAGGGGAAGAAAGTTGTTAAAGTTTCAGATCTTTTCTTAATTGATTGAAGATAAAACAAATAAATAAGAAAACTTCTAGGAAAATTCTGGATGTCTGCTTTAAAAAAAACATAAGTCATTAGTCAAAAATCTATTTTATAAGTTGAAAATTTTAGTAAAAAAATACTTCTAAATTAAACAAGACATAAAAATATGTTTTTTTTTTTAACTTATCCAAACGAGTACTTATTATCATAGAGGCGAAACAGAGCACTTTTATTATTATTGTGAATTTAAATTCGAATTGAGGAATGAGAACACCATTTATCAAGTATATATTATTTTATTTAAAAAGAATTCCTGATATGAATTAAGAGAAATCAAATAAAAGAAATTCAAGAAAAAACAAAAGTAAGAAGAATTACCTCAAAGACGACAAAACGTGTACTTTCTCAACCCAACAAGCTTGATGCCCAAAAAATGTACTATGAGGTTAACAAGCAGTCAGGGCCAAATTAATCATCATAGATAAGTTAACAAGCCGTCACGGCCAAATTAACAAACCCTTAATTCTACTCAAAACAAAAAATCTACTATTATATACAAAAATAAATAAATTACTATGACACTAGCTTTAATATATAGCCCAAGTGCCTTTTTTTAACTCTTGGAAGAGTCATTTTTGTGTTTTTTTGTTTGGTTTTTCTCCAAGTGTGTAAGTTGGAAGGAAGGGGGTGGGCTCTTTTTATAGAGGGAAGGGAGGAGGAAGGAATGAGGAGTGGGCAATGTGGGACTTCTTAGGAAATTTAGTTTTTTTTTCAATGTGGACAACCATTTTTTGACAACCATGTCTCACACTATAGGACTTATCTTAAAAATCGGATCAGTCAGATTGAGGTATCATATGGGAGGAACATGCCGACCAAATTTGAGGAAGATCTGACGGTTCATTTGAGAGAAATGATCCTTGCAACATGGCTGCCCAAAATTGCATTTGTTCTAACAAAACTAACAGCCCATCTTTAGAAATTTATATCTGATGCTAGCAGGCGCAGTTCAAAAAATCCGTCCGTTCAGATTGTAGTAGTACATGAGGAACACGTTGACAAAATTTGAGGTCAATCCAACGGTTCATTTGGGTGAAATGACGCTCACAAAATTTCTCCTCGCTGTAAAAATGTCAAAAAAACAGCTGCGGATTTTAATTTTTTGGGAATGATATAGACATCCAATCAAGAAATACATCGGTTGATATGAAGCACGATGAGTAAAGATCTTGCCAAAAAAAATTCAGCTTGATCGGACGGTGAATGAAGGACATATCGTGGCTGGAACATGTCATACTCAAATCTGTTATTTTTTTGAAATGGTCCCCTTCCCTTTTCCATCTTTTTGATTGCTCTCTTCCTTTTTTTCCTTATTGGAGGACAAAAAATTTGTGTTCATAACTTAAATTTTATTATTTTTTTTATTTTTTGTCATTTTTCTAATATTTGGGACAAATTTGGGTGTTCACATTGACGATATTCCATAAAATCTAATTTGTTATTCCCATGGGATTGGCGGTATCAGATTTGATCAAAGTTAAGCGCAATATTATAAAAAGGCTTTTTATCTTCTTTCTTTTTTTTAACTTTTCAACAATTTTAAAAATAGTTGAGGTGAAGATTAAGGTCCAGTTTAGATTTTTTGTTCTTCAAAAATTGCTTTTGTTAAGAAAAAAATATATTTTTCACCATAAGTTCGTTTACATGTCTAATTAATCAGCGTAAAAGTCACCGTTCTTAATTATCGAAATTTATTTTGGCTGAAGATCTGCATGTTGTCTTCTTGTGCCCTTTCTTCTACTTCAAACTTAAAATTCTTGTTATTGCAAAGTGTTGTAAAATATTTGAATCTTTTAAAATTGGAAAATGAGGGTGAGGTCATTTTATTCAGCTAACACTGAAAAGCTAAATCTGAATCAATAAAGCCACAATGCAAGAAGTTGGGCTCAAAGCGAAAGCCTCAGAAGGAGAAGCTGAACTCGATGTTAAAAGGAGGCAAACACTGCCTCACCAAAGCACCACCTCAGCCAAAAAAGGTTGAGGGAGAAATACGGAAATAACATATTCAATACTCGGTTCACTAAAACCGGCTGAATGAATGACAGAGATAATAACTGCAATCGTTGACCCAATTAAGTCGGCCAAGAAAAGTTCCAACCCAAAGAAAATTGCTTCAATGAAGATGGATGCCAAGTCAAAGCAAGAATTCAACAAGTAACTTGAATAAAACATGCAAAGGAAATTCAAATGCAGAGATTACTGTTATTACATCTTGGCGGCCTGGACAACCAAACTACGGGCTGGGGGGCAACTATTATGGACCTGACAAAGGCCTATATTCTAGAAGGTCCAATATAGGACATCATAAACAAGAAGGAAATCTTCTATTAATGACGATCCTATCCAGACAACTAAGCAGCCCACATTCTAGAAGACTTAAATAGGGCTAACGGCTAAGAGGGAATTAAGGAAATATTCCTTAATTATACTAATCCTACTACGGTAGCAATGGATCAACAATTGGACCCCCACTACTTCTAAGAGGCCCAAAAATCCACTCCTGCCAGGTAACCCATCTATAAATAAGAGGTTAAACCAATAAGGTACACACAATCTAAACCCTCTCTCTTAGCTTATCATTGTGCACACACCCCATGTATTGACTATGTCGTTATATTATAGTGCACAGTGATCCGATTATATTTGGGGTACCTCTCCTATAGGTACTTGAGAGAGGGAAAACAAATCCAATATTAAATTACCAATCTTTGATTAGACATATCGATCTATCAGATCGTATCACAAGGATTTGGATTCTTTAGAATGGAGGATTCAATTTAGAAAATAAAGTGAAAGTAATGTTTGTTAATACGCAAATTAACGGTTTAATTTTTTTTAAATAAAATACAAGCAACTAGACAATAAATAATGAATAGACAGAAATATATATAAATGATATTTTATATCACTCAAGAAAATCTGAAACCACCTTAGATTGTAAACCAGCAAGCTTCCGTTAAAAGCTCTACTCAAATAGCCGGTTTTGCTGGCCTCTCCACGAGTCCTAATTGATCATGTAATAGAATTATCTAATGTTTCCTTTTTCAGCTAACCCCTCCTTGCTCCTAAGTCCTAAATATGATCCTGTCTATTATCTAGATTACCCGCGGGGCGTTTGGTTCATACTTTTTAAATATTCTTCCATGCATCTGACTTTGGCAAAGTACGTAGTTCATGTTTGATAGTGAGAATTGAAATATTTCCACATCTTTGGTATTTGCATAGCGTTTTAGAAATGCTTGTTAAAATTGAAGTCAAGTCACTGTTGAGAATGACGATTTGAAGGTGATATTTTGCATTTAACTGGGTAAATGGCAAGTAGGGCAATGAAATTCAGACGAAAATACCCTCATGTAAGCTAAAAAAAGGGTATTTTAGTATTTTAATCAATTTTTCCATCAATATTCTACCTTCAATCAAACATACACTCACAAAATTTAACCCAATTTCTTCGGTAATATTTCAGCGTACCAAACGACTTTTTTCAAACTTTCCTTCTAAAATCATTTTTCCATGATATTCCTAGTAATTCTATTTCCCAGGTAAAAAAATTTCCCTCCCAAACCAAACGCCCTAAAGAATTTCAAAATCCATCACCTGGTAGGTAAGATTCGCATCTTATAAAAACAAGTGGCTTTACTTTTTTTTCTGTGAAAACAAGCAAGTAGTTGTTAACTCCATTTTCAAAGTAAACGCCATTGCTATATATAATTGACCCAAGGTCAAACACCTCGCTACCATCTGTACAAAAAAGTATGTCTTGAAAAACAAATTGCCAAAACTAAATATAAGTACACATGCTGAGTTATGGGAGAGATAACATACGCTTATGCACTCATGGTTTCGAATTAAAATCTTCCACAAAAAAGCATATGAGTAGGTCAAGTTTTCACTGAAGTGAAATCATAACATTCTATTTATCATGCCTCAGCAAGAGTAAACACATCCAATGACACATTAATATCATATTTACAGGTTCTGTACAACTAGCCGAGTTTTCTCAGTAATCAATATTTAGAGGAAAAAAAGAAGACTGAAATTAGATCTCAAACTAAAAAGGAACTTCGGGAGTATATATTATAAGACCCAGGTCAACCTAATGTGGGATGTTAGCATGTAATCCACTTTTGCCAACTGTAGAATTTGTTGGGCAAAGTATATTATAAAACCCCAGCTAAAGCAGCAGAGATAGTGGTTTATGGGGTGTCAACTTGTCAGTAGGTCAAAATACTTTGCAGAGGTTAGCCTTCATGCAGAGGTTTAGCCTTCATGTTAGATGGACCTGCCCACAACTTGCTCCTCTTTGGTTCAGACATCCTTACACGTGAAATTGCATTGGCAAGTGCATCAATCCACACACAATCTTCATGATATTTTGAATTGTAACTCTCAGATGATGAAGAAAGCCTTGAAACCTCATTAAGGAACCATCATCCATCCTTTTTTTTTCCTAACCTAGGTTCAGGTGCAGCAACAAAGTTATGGCAATCAGCTCCATTTTGGTTCTTCAACTTTGATTCAATTGGTTCAGATATCCTTACACGTGAAATTGCTTTGGCAAGTGCATCAATCCACACACAATCATCATGATATTCTGAATTGCAAATCTCAGATGATGAAGAAAGCCTTGAAACCTCATTAAGGAACCCATCATCCATCATCTTTCTTCCTAACCTAGGTTCAGGTGCAGCAACAAAGTTATGGCAAACTGCTCCATTTTGGTGCTTCAACAGGTAGCATCTTCAATGTACGTTATGTGTAGAAAGTACATTAGTAAAGTACGATTTTTACTCCTCTTTTTCTACACAGAACGTACATTGAAGATGATGCCCGTTGAATCAAAGTTGAAGCACCAAAATGGAGCTGTATGGCACAACTTTGTTGCTGCACCTGAACCTAGGTTAGGAAGAAACAGGATGGATGATGGGTTCCTTAATGAGGTTTCAAGGCTTTCTTCATCATCCGAGAGTTGCAATTTAGAATATCATGATGATTGTGTGTGGATTGATGCACTTGCCAATGCAATTTCACTTTTAAGGATATCTGAACCAATTGAATCAAAGTTGAAGTACCAAAATGGAGCTGCTTGCCACAACTTTGTTGCTACACCTGAACCTAGGTTAGGAAGAAAGAGGATGGATGATGGGTTCTCCTTAATGAGGTTTCAAGGCTTTCTTCATCATCTGAGAGTCGCAATTCAGAATATCATGATGATTGTGTGTAGATTGATGCACTTGCCGATGCAATTTCACGTGTAGGATATCTGAACCAAAAAGGAGCAAGTTATGGGCAGGTCCATCTAACATGAAGGCTAACGTCTGCATGAAGGCTAACCTCTACAAAGCATTTTGACTTTCTGACAGGTTGACACCCCATAAACCACTATCATTACTGCTTTAGCTGGGGTTTTATAATATACTTCGCCCAACAAATTCTACAGTTGGCAAAAGTGGATTACATGCTAACATCCCACATTAGGTTGACCTGGGTTTTATAATATATATACTTCCGAAGTTCCTTTTTAGTTTGAGATCTAATTGCAGTCTTCTTTTTTCCTCTAAATAATGATTGCTGAGAAAACTCAGCTAGTTGTACAAAACCTGTAAATATGATATTAGTGTGTCATTGCATGTTTTTGCTCTCGCTGGAGCATGATAAATAGAATGCTATGATTTCACTTCAGTGAAAACTTGACCTACTCATATGTTTTTTTGTGGAAGATTTTAATTCGAAACCATGAGTGCATAAGCGTATGTTATCTCTCCCATAACTCAGCATGTGTACTTATATTTAGTTTTGGCAATTTGTTTTTCAAGACATACTTTTTTGTACAGATGGTAGAGAGGAGTTTGACCTTGGGTCAATTATATATAGCAATGGCGTTTACTTTGAAAATGGAGTTAACAACTACTTGCTTATTTTCACAGAAAAAAAAAAGTAAAGCCACTTGTTTTTATAAGATGCGAATCTTACCTACCAGGTGATGGATTTTGAAATTCTTTAGGGCGTTTGGTTTGGGAGGGAAATTTTTTTACCTGGGAAATAGAATTACTAGGAATATCATGGAAAAGTGGTTTTAGTAGGAAAGTTTGAAAAAAGTTATTTGGTACGCTGAAATATTACCGGAGAAATTGGGTTACTTTTTGGGAGTGTATGTTTGGTTGAAGGTAGAATATTGATGGAAAAATTTATTAAAATACTAAAATACCCCTTTTTCAGCTTACATGAGGGTATTTTCGTCTGCATTTCATTGCCCTACTTGTCATTTACCCAGTTAAATGCAAAATATCACCTTCAAATCGTCATTCTCAACAGTGACTTGACTTTAATTTTTACAAGAATTTCTAAAACGCTATGCAAATACCAAAGATGGGGAAATATTTCAAATCTCTCCATCAAACATGAACTACTTTACCAAAGTCAGATTCAATGTAGAATATTTAAAATGTCTTAACCAAACGCCCCGTGGGTAATCTAGATAATAGGTAGGAACATATTTAGGACTTAAGAGCAAGGAGGGGTTAGCTGAAAAAGGAAATATTAGATAATTCTATTACGTGATCAATAGGACTCGTGGAGAGGCCAGCAAAACTCGCTATTTGAGTAGAGATTTTAATGGAAGCTTGCTGGTTTACAATTTAAGGTGGATTCGGATTTTCTTGAGCGATATAAAATATCATTTATATATATATTTTTGTCTATTCATTATTTATTGTTTAGCTGCTTGTATTTTATATAAAAAAAGTAAACCATTAATTTGCGTATTAACAGACATTACTTGCACTTTATTTTCTAAATTGAATCCTCTATTCTAAAGAATCCAAATTCTTATGTTACGATATCATAGATTGATATGTCCAATCAGATATTGGTAATTTAATATTGGATCTGTTTGCCCTCTCTCAGGTACCTATAAGAGAGGTACCCTAAAGATAATCGGATCACTGTGCACTATAATATAATGACATAGTCAAGACATGGGGTGTGTGCGCAGTGACAAGCTAAGAGAGAGGGTCTAGAGTATGTGTACCTTATTGGTTTAACCCTTTATTTATAGATATATTACCTGGCAGGAGTGGACTTTTGTGCCTCTTAGGAGTATTGGGAGTCCAATTATTGATCCATTGCTGGTGTAGTAGGATTAGTATAATTAAGGAATTTTTGCTTAATTCCCTCTTAGCTGTTAGCCCTATTTGGGCCTTTTAGAATGTGGGTGGCCTGCTTAGCTGTCTAGATAGGATCGTCATTAATAGAAGATTCCCTTCCTCCTTATCTATCTGTACTTCTTCCATCAACTTTCCCCTTTCTAACTTTACTTCATGTACTTTAAATTTTTCTTTCTTATTCTCCTGGGGAATTCTTAAAATCATGTTATAACAACTCCGAGCAACTACTTGATCAGCCCTCATTGTATCACTATAGCTATATTTCTATCTTTGACCACAAATTTCATAGCCAACTGATCTATTGACAAGAAGATCTTGAACTTCTTCATGAATGGTCTTCCCAAGATAATATTCCAGTGCTAGTAATTCATGTAAGTATTCCAGGTTTATTATATTGGATTTTCCACTAACTATTATTTTGTCATTATGATTTATGTAGTTTCTATGAGCCTGTAACTAGTATCCAATTAAGAATTTCTGTAATGGTTGTAATACAATTAAGAAATTTACCCGGGTTGATAATTCAAGCATTTTCTCAGTTTTTTGAAATATACCATGGTATCCCTTTGATTATCGGGGTAGGACAAAATTTTCAAAAAATACCCGGGTAGGGAAGGGGATTACCCAGGTAACTGTTAGAATTTTGAGACGAATATTGAGACACGTGAAAAAAGGGAATACAATTGATTTCATAAACTGACCGTAATATAAAACTAAAACTGAATAAAATGTAACAATTAAGAGCACGTTACACCCAAATAAACGCACTCATTAAATTACCCATAACTGACCTGTTACGGGTTAGTTATGGGTAGTTTAATGAGTGCGTTTATTTGGGTGTATCGTGCTCTTAATTGTTACGTTATTTTTTCAGTTTTAGTTTCTGTTTTATATTACGGTCAGTTTACGAAATCAAATGTATTCCCTTTTTCAATATTTTTCACGTGTTTCAATATTCGTCTCAATATTCTAACAGATTTAACTATTATTTTGTCATTATGATTTATGTAGTTGCTGTAAGCCTGTAACTGGTGTCCAAATAAGAATTTCTGTAATGGTTGTAATCCAATTAAGAAATTTACTCGGGTAGCCCCTCCCTACCCGGGTTAATAATTCAAGCATTTTCTCAGTTTTTTGAAATATACCAGGGTATCCCCTTGATTACCGAGGTCAGACAAAATTTTCAAAAAATACCTGGGTAGGGAGGGATACCCGGGTAGGCTTAATGGTCAACGATCAAACAGGGATAGATTGGTGTTATATTTTTTGGAGAGATTAAATTTGTGAAATAATTTATAATCAAGGTCAATATGTTTTTTGGAGAGATTAAATTTGTGAAATAATTTATAATCAAAGTCAATTTGGTAATTAGTTATTAAATAAGGGCTATAGTGCTCAAAAAATCCCCGGTATCAAGGTATATGTGTTTTCCCTCCTTTCCCTTTGAGTCAATTATGTATTATGCTAAAATAAGAATAAAAAATCCATGGATATATCTTAAACATAATGTATTAATAAAATTGATTCATACCTGCAAGGTGTGGCTCAGTTGGCTTGGTGCTGAGTCCTAGGGGTTCGGGCTGTGAGTCTAAAGGGCTTGAGTTCGAATCCTGATGAACACAATATGTGAGGTGGGGAAACCCTTGGGTATGAATTTTTGCCCTCATTTTTTACTCACAGCCCAAAGTATTCCGATCAAATCAGGCAAATAAAGACAGGGCAAATGGTATATTTTAAATAAAATAAGAGACAATTCTCTCTCTCTCTCTTTTATAAGAATTCTCTCTCTTTTTTATTAAAAGAAAAGGATACTTTCTCTATGATTTATCCTTATCTTTTGATTGAGGGGAAGAAAGTTTTTAAAGTTTCAAATCTTTTCTTAATTGATTGAAGATAAAACAAATAAATAAGAAAACTTCTAGGAAAAATCTGTTTGGATGTCTGCTTTAGAAAAAACATAAGTCATAAGAAAAGTCAAAAATCTATTTTATAAGTTGAAAATTTTAGTAAAAAAATACTTCTAAAATAAACAAGACATAAAAATATGTTTTTTTTTTAAACTTATCCAAACGAGTACTTATTATCATAGAGGCAAAACAGAGCACTTTTATTATTATTGTGAATTTAAATTCGAATTGAGGAATGAGAACACCATTTATCAAGTATATATTATTTTATTTAAAAAGAATTCCTGATATGAATTAAGAGAAATCAAAAAAAAGAAATTCAAGAAAAAACAAAAGTAAGAAGAATTACCTCAAATACGATAAAACGTGTACTGTCTCAACTCAACAAGCTTGATGCCCAAAAAATGTACTATGAGGTTAACAAGCCGTCAGGGTCAAATTAATCATCATAGATAAGTTAACAAGCCGTCACGGCCAAATTAACAAACCCTTAATTCTACTCAAAACAAAAAATCTACTATTATATACAAAAATAAATAAATTACTATGACACTAGCTTTAATATATAGCCCAAGTGTCTTTTTTTAACTCTTGGAAGAGTCTTTTTTGTGTTTTTGTGTTTGGTTTTTCCGCAAGTGTGTAAGTTGGAAGGAAGGGGGTGGGCTCTTTTTATAGAGGGAAGGGAGGAGGAAGGAATGAGGAGTGGGCAATGTGGGACTTCTTAGGAAATTTAGTTTTTTTTTTCAATGTGGACAGCCATTTTTTGACAACCATGTCTCACACTATAGGACTTTTCTTAAAAATCGGTTCAGTCAGATTGAGGTATCATATGGGAGGACATGCCGACCAAATTTGAGGAAGATCTGACGGTTCATTTGAGAGAAATGATCCTTGCAACATGGCTGCCCAAAATTGCATTTGTTCTAACAAAACTAACAGCCCATCTTTAGAAATTTATATCTGATGCTAGCAGGCGCAGTTCAAAAAATCCGTCCGTTCAGATTGTAGTAGTACATGAGGGGAACACGTTGACAAGATTTGATGACAATCCAACGGTTCATTTGGGTGAAATGACCCTCACAAAATTTCTCCTCGCTGTAGAAATGTCCACAAAAACAGCTGCGGATTTTAATTTTTTGGGAATGATATAGACATCCAATCAAGAAATACATCGGTTGATATGAAGCACGATGAGTCAAGATCTTGCCAAAAAAAAATTCAGCTTGATCGGACGGTGAATGAAGGACATATCGTGGCTGGAACATGTCCTACTCAAATCTGTTATTTTTTTTTTGAAATGGTCCCCTTCCCTTTTCCATCTTTTTGATTGCTCTCTTCCTTTTTTTCCTTATTGGAGGACAAAAAATTTGTGTTCATAACTTAAAATTTATTTATTTATTTTTTGTCATTTTTCAAATATTTGGGACAAATTTGGGTGTTCACATTGACCATATTCATTTTTTTTCTTATTAGTTTATTATTTTGTTCACCTAATTTGACCCTGTTGATTTTTTTTATTCCATAACATGTAATTTGTTATTCCCATGGGATTGGTGGTATCAGATTAGATCAAACTTAAGCGCAATATTATAAAAAGGCTTTTTATCTTCTTTCTTTTTTTAACTTTTCAACAATTTTAAAAATAGTTGAGGTGAAGATTAAGGCCAGTTTAGATTTTTTGTTCTTCAAAAATTGCTTTTGTTAAGAAAAAAATATATTTTTCACCATAAGTTCGTTTACATGTCTAATTAAAAAAAATATATAGAACTTACAGAAAAAACCAAAAACTTACTTTTAAAGTTAAAAATGTTAGTTTTTCTTTGAAATAGTATAAGTTAAAAGTCAAATATATTTTTTAAATTAAATATTAAAAAAAACAAAATAACTTTAATTTTTGCAAAAGACACTTATAAAATAAGCAAAACATAAAATCTGGTAAATGAAAATAATAACATTTCTAAAATAAATAAGGCATAAAAATTGAGAAATGAAAATAATAGCACTTTTAAAATAAGCAAGACATACAAACTAAGAAATGAAAATAATAGCATTTCTAAAATATGCAAAACATACAAATCGAGAAATAAAAAAATAAGCAAGAAAAGAAAATGCTTTTAAAATAATAACTTTAACTCATTTTATGATAAGTATGATCTACTTCAAAATCTCAATTTCATTTGAGTCAAAGTGAAATATTATGACCATCTTTCAAAATAAAAAATAAAATACTCAATGATCATATACAAATTGATTTCACCGTGTCAGCCCATACGAGGAATGAAAATTATTATATTTTAAGAACAATAAGAAAAACTTACTAAATTAGGATATGATCAACTTATACGAGTTTAAGACAAATAACTCTTACACCAAGTCTTAACCGTTAATTTTCGTGTATCTAATGATTAATTTTTTTTGGGAATTACTAATTAATTAATTAATGGGACACAATAAATCTTAACCATTAGATACACGTAAATCAACAGTTAAGATTTGGTATAAGATTTATTATTCTTACATTGGTGAAAGATGATCCTACCTCTAATAAATTTTCCTTTTGATAAATGTTCTCTGTTCACCCAAATGAAGAAGCACTGGAAAATTTCAATATTTTTTCAAACTAGGTTGATTTGAGTTGACACGGCGTGATGTCGATCAACAAATCACATCACATTTTTTCTACTTTGCTACTAGTAGTCTATGAAGCACCGACACTTCAAAACTCCTGACATGTCGTGTCCGACACTTTCCGACAGCTAGTAGTATTAGGTGAGTGAGAAGTGAGAGTTAAGAGAGAGCCTAGTTTATTAATCAAAAAAAAAAGAGCCTAGTAGGCTACGCACGTGGGTCCTGTCTGGTAAAACACGTGTTCACAAACTTTTTTTTTGTCAGGCTCATAAAAAATGCAAACCCACGTCACTGAAATGCTACGTCCTACTCGTAGTATTTTTTTCGTTCATTTGTTATCATGTTTATTTCTATTATCATATTCAGGATAACTCTTTGAGCTCTTTGACTAAAGTGGATTTTTATTCCTCTAATTTTATTATTTGATATTTAATTCTCATTATTTGTTAATGGGAATTATTAAGTGTGTGGGGACTCCTGTAACACTGAATGCCACTATCCCCTTAAGGCACTTACATATTTTTACTTTTTTAAGTTGAATGTTGCGACCCCCCCTTAGGAATTAGGAAACTTATACGATTGTGCCAAATGGCCCAATCTCATTACTATAGGCAGTCTTGTTACTTCAAAACTTCGAAAGACAATTACTTTTGTCTCGGGTATCTAAATTAAATGATTTTTTTATTTCACGTAACTTTTTGAGATCTATGCAATCATATCTCATTTGACATATTTTATCTCTTACAAATATAATTTGAATTTGTAACAATGTTACCACAATCGCAACAGTTTTTAAATCCAGGAGCATGTGTTAGGATAATAACATATGATGTTTGCCAAATTTTGGCGGGAAGAGATAGAAACCCTTGATTTGTTTATATTCCTCAATTTTCAAATCATTTTTGTTTAGATTTTAATTAATTGAATTTCTATTTGATAGAATTGCAGCAGCACCTATGCGAGATAATAGTTAATTTTAAAAATTTTTTTGTGAAGAAAAGAAAACGGACAAAGCAGGAGCAAAAATATAGAACCCTAGCAATAGGAAAATAAGGACCTTTTATTTGTTTTATCGTCACTGATTCTGCTGTTCATACTATCTGAGTTATATGGTTTATGAGTGAAGAATTTGAAACAGATTCTCACCACTCAACTGAAATACCCGAGTTCTTCTTTGATCCTGAACCAGAACGTACCTTTCACAGAAGAAGAAATCTCAGGGAAGACACTTGTGAAAATATGGCCGATCATAAAAATAATAATGAAGATATTCTTCCTGCACAAAACTTCAGAACTTTGGCTGCTCCCTTCAGGAAAAGAACAGAGAGGGGAGTAATCCTCCCTCTTGTAGCACCTAATCTTGAGTTAAAACCCATCGTGTTTCATATGATCAAGGAATCTAGAGTCTTTAATGGACTCCCTGCGGAAGATCCCTACACACACCTCACAAACTTTCAAGATATCTGTGATAATTCTAAAGCTGAGGGTGTGACAGAGGAGAGTATGAGAATGAGGTTGTTTGGGCTTAAAAGCAAAAATATGGATGAAAACTCTCACCCCTGAATCAATACACTCTTGGGAGGAACTCTCGAATAAGTTCATAGAGAGGTTTCTCCCTATGTCTGGCCAAGCTGATGTTAGGGCAAAGCTCTCTAATTTCAGATTGTTTTATGGGGAGAGTCTCTATGAAGCTTGGGAGAGATACAAGGACATTATTCGAAAATGTCCAAATCATGGGGTAGAGAGTTGGGGAGTGTTACAATCTTTCTATAAAAGGCTTGATCATACTTCTCAATCACAACTAGATTTTGCTGCAGGAGGATTTTTTTTATAGGAACTCTTGAATCTAGGTATGAAATCATAGAAGGAACTGCAGAAAGATGTCTCCAGTGGCCATTAGACATGGTGAGCCCAGTAAGGAAGCCTAGCATGCTAGAACTAGACAAACAAACTGCTATGGAAGCCCAACTAGCCTCAATCGTGAACGAGGTGAAGAACCTGAAAGCTTATCAAGAATCACCAAGGATGGAAGTCTTACAACTCACAGCAGCTGAAATTGAACCCTGCTCAACCTGTGGTGACCTCCATGATTCAACAGACTGGCCATCTACTGCCTTGGTGTGTTATGCAGAAAACTTTGGGAACAGGAACTTCACCCAAGCCAGAGATAATCAGCAAGCAGGACGCAACACCAATCAAAATCCTGGAGGAACTATAATGAAGGATCAGAACCATAACCCACAATGGAGACCACCCATGAACCAGAGACAACACAACAATCAACAGCAGCAATATCAGCAGGCAGCAGCAGTGGAGCATATGAACCACAGAGAAGAACCAATTATATTTCGCTCCACAAAGATGATCAACGCATCAACACACTGGAAAATTATGTCAAATAATGTTACCAGGAACGATGTTGTGGTCAGAAATATCGAGTCCCACCTGGGACAGATAGCTGCTAGCCTCAACACAAGGATACCAGGAAAATTACCACGGGACACTGAAGTTCCCTCAACAACATCGTCAGAGACATAAGAAGTAAGTACCATGTCTAGCTAAGGACATTAAACTAAGCGCTGATTGGGAGTCAACCCAGTGGATACCATTTCTCTCTAACAAAAAGCAAAGTTTTGGGGTGGTTAAACTTAACCACACAGCTCCCAAAATGGGGGGAACGTTTGATGTTCAACTCCAAGTCCAAATAAGATACCTTCCGTTCCAGGAACGTAGTTTTGGGGTGGTTCATTAACCACACATCCCCATTTAAATATATATATATATATATTAATATTAATATTAATCTTAATAAATAAGTAGTATTTCTTTACAATGCAATTTATATTTCGGATTCTTTTATTAAGTAGGTTTGCATTTTATTTATTAGGAATTAGTATATTATTATCATTATTTTAGAGTATAGGAAAAAGACAAAGGGAACGTTCCCTCGCTTAAGAGATAAGAGTGACATGGACACCTGTCTCTGCTGAGTCACTCAAAAGTTGCGCAGCCGTATCAAATCAGCACTTATTGCAAATTTTGAAAACATCCCCTGAAAAAGCAACTGTCTCCTCGACCATTAATACAACTGATCCCTTTCTGATTTCCCTCTCTCCCACGTTTCTAACCTAAACCGTTTCACCTCCTTACAACCATCGTCACTAACCCCTGACCATTCGTTCTGTAACATCCCCATACCACTACCTCCTCATCTTCCTTTCTTTAACCTCCACATCCTGAAAACTCTCCATTATCCCTCCTCTACCTGCCTATATAAACTCATTTCCTTCCTCCTTCAAGCTTTCTTACCTTTTGCTGACTTGGAAACTTTTTGCTCTCATCACCCTATTATGCATTTTTTCCCTAAAACTTTTCCTTCTTCCATAACCATGACAAGACTTTCAGTAACAGTTACTCTTGTGGCCAAACGTGACCAGAACCCGAAATTACTGAAGCAGTTGTTCATCTCTACCCCGAGAGGAACATCTCCATGCAAGAAAAAGCTCCCCTTCCCTCCTTTGTGAAGAAATGCTTGACCAGCCTCAAGTGGCTTCTGTTTGCCACTGACGAACGAGAAGTCAACATCTCGTTGTTGGCTAAGTTCTTATATCATGAAAAGAGGCTACCTCTAGGATACACAACTGATGAGGTGAGGGTAAGGGGGAAGAAAGTATCGTTCTTCCCACTGCCATCAAGGAGGTACTCAATCTCCCCACCGTTCCCGTGCACGTACCAAGAGTACATAGACAGCAGAGAAGTTTCAGCATTCATGCAGGATGTGAAAGAAATGATTGCTATCAAGAATTCTGTCTACTACAAAGGATCTCTCTACAAGGGAAGCATGAGAGACGAAGCCAAATTCTGGGCTTTGTTTGCCAACTCTAACCTCTCTCACTCCACCCACGATGCCACTGTCAAGTGGGCACTCCAAGTGCAAATCTACTGCATTATGAGGAATATTTTTTTTGATGCAGTACCCATTATCTACGACAGTCTGAAGAAGGAGATAAGAAAGACTATTGTCTGCCTTCCCTGCCTGATTACAAAGCTCTCTTTGAGAGCTGGAGTGAAAACTTACAAAGATGAAGAGACTGCGATAGCGTCTGTCATCGATTATAAGACCTGGAATGGTCTGAAGAGCACTTACATTGAGACAGACGACCCAGTCCCTGAAGAATTCAGACGCACTGTTGTTAATGAAGAAGAGGGCCCTGAGGCCCCACAGAAGAAAACCACGAAGGCCACCCCTTCAAAATCAACTACTTCTGCCTACACCCAGGCAAGAAGAACCGTTCCCCCTCCCACCAAGATAAAGAAGGAAGCCCCTGCTGCTACTGAGAGCAAACAGGGAAAAAAGAAATCTCATGCCAAAGCTCCCCCTATAATGGGGAACGTTCCAGTCAGAGGGTGAAGAGAACCTTCAGCAGCACCAAAAGGCCAGAGGAAGCATCCTCTGAGAAACTCATCACCCTCTCTGACAATGAGGGAAGCAGTGAAGACATTGAGCCCAGTGCAAAAAGGGTGAAAATTGGGGGAACGTCAAAACCTACACCAGCTACAAGGGAGACGTCCACAAGTAGCTCTGCTACTAATTTCTCTGATGTTCTGTCCCCTTCACCATCACCTGCTCACTCTTCACCACCACCTATGACACAAAAACCCTCTCCTAGGCAACAAGGAGGAGAGGGAATTGAAGAAATAGATGCAGCACCTGCTGTAGAAGAACAGGTGGCTGAGCAAGAAGCTCAGCCATAGAAGAACCTTGACAAAGGAAAGGGGATTCTAGTTGAATCCCCTAAAAAGAAAAAGCTAACTATGCCTAGGTAAATCAGCCTAGGTGGGCTTTTGCCGCATCATCCGTCCTGATACTTCTGGGGACGAGGCCATTGCTACTGCTCTAGCAGAAAAAGAAGGGTTAGAAGTTCCCCCACTGATGGACGAACAAGCTACAACAACCCCCTTTTCCACCACAACAAAAGAGGTTGGGATCAGGCAAGCACCTGAGGGCCTTCCAGCTTCTGGCAGCAACAGCAACCAGAAGACAAAGAAAACAACTTCCCCCATTCCAGCAACCCCCATTGGATCAAAAAAAATTCTCAGATAGGGATTGTTGAGATTTTTGAAATGATGGGGAAGAAGATGGAGAAGCTGTTACCTGAAGCATCATTTGTTCCTCAGCTGGACATGACTAGCACTACTGAAGAGCTAAAAGCTCTTAGGAACGGAATGAAGCAACTCTCTTCTGCTTTCTATCAATTTCAGGAACAACAGCAAATAGAGAGAGAACAACTTCTCAACACTATCAAAGCAAGCATCAGAGATATCAGTGCTGCCCCTTATGCACCAACTTTGCAGGCTGTCAGGGACGAAATCAGAAAAGCATCTGATTCCCTGACACTTGCTCACTCCCTGCACAACACTAGAGCTAAACTGCAGCTCAAGAAATTGCTCCTCAAAAATTCTGAGGAACGCAATGAAACCAAAGAAGCTCTCAAGGCTTTTGGAACATACCTGGAGGGGAGAATTTATCAGCTGGAGATGAGAATGTTGGATGTGGAAGGGCAGCTTGTGCACATTCATAATGGTAGGATAATGATGAGATCCACCATTGTGCACCTCACTGCCGTGACCAGCAATCTATTGAAGGACGTTGAGAAGTGGCTCCCTGAAGCTGAAGTAAGAAGATTAAGAGAACAGCTCAGCATGAGACCACCCACACAAGAGCAACTAGATGCTGAAAAGAATTTTGAATTGAGCAAGAGGCATCCACATTGAAAAGGAGAAAGACCCTTCTACCTTTGTTTATTTCCCATTTAGTGCTTTCTGTTATTTCCCTTTTTGTTTTCTTTATGTTCCCTAGTGTAATCTTAACTTCTTTTTGAAATAGAAAAATATTTTTGTTCAAACTGTTTGGAGCATACATCTCATTTATATTACTGTGGCTGTGAAAATTTGAATAACCAATGGCATAAAATACAAATTCAATGAGTAATCATTCTTATTATTATTCAGAATGCTTGAAATAGGAAGAGAGAAGTGAATTTAATCTTCATATTTTTGAGGAATGCTGATCTGTGTGAGCTAAAACTGGTGAGGAACGAAAAAAAAGCCATACACTTACATATGAGAGCGTTCCTGAGGTGTCTCCACAATGAAACTTCTAAACTTGCCTTGATGTTGTGCTGAAGAACGGGTGAATTTCACTAACAAGGATCAAGCTCCATACACTCACCTCCTCACAATCAACCAAACACTTCCACCCCTATTCACACCACAGCTCAAACCCACACACTCACACTCAGTCCCAGGTCAACTAATAGGATCAAGGAACAAATCCGAAATGAGCACAAAGGACAAGAAGAAAGAAAACAAAGAAAAATTGGAACAACCATTCAAAAGAATTGAGAAGAAAATATCAGATAAGATTCCTCCAAAGGAAGAAAAGAAGGTACAAAAGACAAGGTGTTCCCTCAAACAAAAAAGTCCAGCTCTGAAGCAATCAAAAAGGAAAAATTCCTTGCCCCAAGACTTGTTACCACTCCATTTTAAAACACTTCCATCATTCTTTTTACAAAGATCCCTAGAAATGAAAGACACCTGCACTTCTTAGGAAAGCAGCAGATAAGCAAGTTTGAAGAATGACATCCAGGAATGGACAGAGAAACATCAAGCCCTGAGTGATAGTGAGACAAAAGATCAGCAATCTTTACTTACCTTGGAACAAATTCTTTCTGATCATCACCTGTGAAAAGTAGTTTAATCATTAAAAAGATCATGGTTACTCACTGGCTCAAGTTTCTAAAGTTGAGTTATTCTTTGAAATTGAGTAGCCTAAACTTCTATTTCTGAATTATTTGAGGACAACCAACAGTTTAGTTTTGGGGTGTTTGATGGGACGAAAATTCGTTCCCATCTAAGCCCATTTTGATGGCAAAATATCATATGTTCCCTCATCTGACGAGCAACTTTAGCATTAAAAATACTTGGTTTATATCTTTGTGACATAAACACATTGGGGGAACGGATGATGACGTAAGCCTTTGGAAATTATATAAAAAGGGGAATGGATTGAGAACATTTAATACACCTGCGCCATTCATTTAATTTTTCTGACTACTTTGCAGGAAACTTTGAAAATAAGTTTCCATAAAGCATAAGCGGTGCAGCAATTAAGCACACAGAGACGTGTACAACAGAGAATAAAGAGTTCTCATTGGCTAAGGGGAAAGCAAGACATGGGGGACTGCAAAGAAACGACAAATCTAAACAATAAGTGTCCCATACAAGCAAGTTGCAAGCCTCCAAACACTGTTGCCACTGCCCCGTCCATGCAGTCAAGAAAATAACTCCAAATGAAATACCCATTTTTCCATTCACTCTTCTGCCTATAAATAGGACGTCCCAGCACGAAGACAACCATCGAATTCCTTAAGAAGAGTTCACTTAGTTTATTTTGTAATTTTTAGTGTACAATTTTAACTTTAGTTAAGTGACAACACTTCTTCTTCAATCCGTATCACCCACTTGAGACTCCTCACGAGCAACAACCATATTCTCCACTTTTCATCTTTTTTTAATCAATTTGTTTCCATTTAAATACAAGTATTATTTCTCTCCTTTCCATTCGTTATCTCTGAACTGAATCTCTAGTCTATGGGACTTCAGTTTGGAAAAATTATGTTTAAACTAGTAGCCATTGGCTAATCTATCTGTCGAATGGAGAAACTGCAAAGTTCTTAAAGAATTATTTTCAAAACCCTTGTATTACAGCTTTTGTTTTTCTCTGGTTAAGTGAGCTATATTCATTGTGTATCAATGGAAATTGAACACATACTGAGAAATGAACTTTCACACGGAATATATTTCAGACAACTTAACTAGAGGGGGAAGGTAGTCTTGTGAAAACAAGATTGCTGGTTACCTTAGGAATAAAGGACCACCTCGTTCACTTGAAGGTCCTGTACCTAGTACCTGATGGAGTCAGGGGAGCCGTAGGAATATGGAAACTTGTGAGCCATCTAGTCCATGAGCTGAGGAATCAGAGTGCAGTAAAGTGACTAGAACAAATACAAAAGTGTTGAGTCTTAAGTAGAGAAAATAACTATTTATGAATGAAGCAGTGGATCTGTTCCTTCTATTATTACTGTTTTAAACCATTCACCCAGTTGTCTCTTAATTACTGTTATTATATTTTTCTTCTTTATTTAATCTTGTATCTATAAACCTCTCATGAATATTGTTGTTCTTTCTCTCAACAAGAAGGATATCATACATAACAAAGCAATGAACTATTTGCCATCAGGTTGAAACTACTGTTCTTGAGGAAAGTTGTCAAGACAGTAGGGAAAGTTTGACCAAACAGGTCAATTACTAACTTTTCTTTTCATTTTCATTCTTTGTAAAACAGTATGAGACATTAATTAGAGTTCTATCCTCGTGGGAACGATAATCTGGGCATTAATACTCTCATTTATTACTTGATGCGTGCACTTGCGCAGTTGGGTTGAACTAAGAGAGCAATTGTGTTTTCTCTTAACGAACTAAGGAATCTTCTACAGCATATATATATTTTCCACCCAACAAGTTCCACACATATATTACATTCCTAACTACATCAGGTTATAATGTTTATTCATTACATACTTCTCATTCTAGTCTAGCCTATAAGTGTAGGACTCCACACTGCCTGCATGGAATATGGCTGGTGCTCCTTGGTTTCCAACTATTATGTAAAATTCCCAACGATCATCATAAAAATAAATATTCACAGTCCATCCTTCTCCAGAAAAGATAAGTTAGGCATGATGGTTTTCTGGAAAGGTTAGCACAAAATAAACAATGTGAGATAATTCTCAGTAATATTGAGATTTTTAAACTATAACCATTTCCAGCCGTAATAACGCAAAAATATCAATCTCTCAAGTGTACTTCATAAATTGAAATAATATCACAAATATTAATGTGCAATCTCGTAATATTTAACTGAAGCTAATTTAATTCCCAATTTTGTGGGTGTCCTGCATGTGAAAGGTTATGATATAGCGGAGCTCAAGCCATGATAAGGTGTCCCTTACCCTCAAACCTTCTGATGCCAAGTTTTTGTGGGTCACTTCACAGCAGTATCATTAAGGTAAAGTTTACACATTTTTTTAATATTCAATTGGTATCAAATATAAAAAAATTCAAAATTTGGAAATAATCACGTTAACATGACAAGTATAACAAAATTAAAAGAAAGTTTAAGGTGTAAAACTATAGATGAAAGCAATATTGAAGAAGAGAAGAAATTAAGAAAATATTTTGGCATAACAGCAATATAAAACTTTATATATATATATATGGGAGGGATCTTTTTAATAGAAAAAAATAGAAAGAAGATTTTACTTTCTTAATATTACCTTTCTTTTTATTATCTCTTCACCTTCTTCACCGACGTATTACGTTCTTCTCCATAAAAATAGTTATAGTATTTTATTATTTTTAATTAACAATTTAGGATATTTAGTAAATATTTAATTAGAATTAATTTAATGTGATTAAAGATTTTAAGAAAATATTTAATATATATGTATTTTTTATTTTTTTACTGATATAGTTTATTTCCCTTATGATTTTAAACACATATGTTTTTATTAACATTTGTTAATAAATAAAAAAATACATATATATTATAATTTATCTATCATTCAATTAAATATTTTATTAACTAATCAATGTCTCATATTAATAGTCATATTTATTATTTACAGTTAGTGTTATAATATATTTTTATAATGTATTCTTATGTTTACATGTTAAGATTTAAATATTATATTTACCATATGTTATTTAATTTTTATAAGTTAATAGTATTTATCATAAGACTTATCATATACTACATTTAAGGTTGCCCATATAATTTTATGTAGTCACACATGTAACATAAATAAAATTTATTTCTTTACTTATTTATTAATAATAATAATTTATTTATTTATAGCCAATATAATAATAGTAATTTATTTATCTATTATTATCATTATTATCAATATTATTATTTTATGTATTATTATTTTGATTATTATTACTATTATTTTTATTTTATGAATATTGACAATGTTGTTTTATTTTCCAATTATTATGGTACATTAAGGCATAATATTAATTAGGTTTTGAATGCCTTTAATACTCAACTTATATTATCAAGGAGCTCTGTTTCAAATTATTATGAATAGTCATTCAAGAAAAGGAGCAAGCACAATCTTCATAAGGTCTTAATCTCATAGGACTCTTATGGTTGTTTCAGACGTAGAAACATGCGTAGACCACTCTAGGTATCAAAATTTGGTGCTAGAGAAATCTGTATTCAAGGCAATGATAGGCACCTGAAGCTAAACCCATTATGGGAGCAGTGCTGAGTCTTGAAGGACAACCTAATGAGGCGAAAATACTACCCTAAGCCTACATTTTTACCATTGTGTGCTTAATGCTTTTGTTATACTTTTATTATATTCTCCGTTGCAATCATCGTAAATTTCTCCAAATCATCCTCTTATTCTCTGTTTATGTTTCTGCTTCTGTGTTACTGATTCCAAGAATTGCTCTCGTTTATTCATTGCTTGCATTTTACCAAGGCATTACGAGTAAATATCAGTGATAAACCCACTGCATAACCACTACAAAATCATCAACTCTATTTGATTGAGCTGTTGGCATTACTTAAAGGCTAAATTGAGCTTAGCACAATTTGGCTCCTTGATCCTTTTTAGCTCTTTACTTTATTCTGCTTTATTTTTATGTTTATGCACTTTTCTGAGGCATTACTTTACAACTTTTATCTGAGGAAAATAATAAGTGGCTCATAAATCTCTATATTGCTAGATGTGTGCGCTTCCACATTGTTGGTAGATTTTCTTTGAGAACAATCATTGGCTCCTCAAACATAATAATAGCTCCTCACATTTTGCTCCCGTACTTTCCTGAGAAGATTTTGGCCAACCAAATAGGTACACACATTCAAAATCCTCTCTCTCTTAGCTATCACTATGCACATACCCCACGCCTTGGCTATGTAGTCTACTATAGTGAACAGTGATCCACTGATCTCTAAGGTATCTCTCCCATAGATGCCCGAGAGAGGACATTCAGATCCAAGATCAACATACGCCATCGATATACATCTCTATCATAAGGACAAGCAGACATAATCCCCGAAGGAGGAACAACACGTATGGATCTCGACCAAAACTCATATTCCTATGAGTTATAGCTTTATATGTAATCTCAAAATAAGGGAACACTTTGGATAGGCCTCGACCAATACTCCTATTCTAAGGAGAAAAGCTTTCACACATAATTCTTAGGGGTTGTTTGGTAGAGGGATAAATTTTAGATTCTTGGAAAACTCACATTAGAAATCCTAGTTACTCAAGTTTGGTACAAGGATTCTTAAAATCTTCCTGGAATAATGAGATTCTTGGGAATTAAAATTGTGATTAAGAATCCCATGAAATAATACCACCAGGGGGTAGTATTTTTAGATTCCCACCTGGTGAAATTTTTTTACATAATTTATGGACATAAATAACCCTATTTTAATATTTTCATGACTAGAATATCTTCTCCTATTAAAGCTTTAGCTTACTCTGCTTCACAAAATTGTGGGTTCCTCTCTTCCCTTTTACGACGCCTTTTTACTGGGTTCAGCTCTGCTTCGCTCCGATGACCCCAACATTGCATTTTGACCCTTTTGCGGCATATCAATTTTTTTTTTCCAAAAATTAATATAAGATTAGTTTTGTAAAATCAGCCCACATTCCCAGAAATCATTAACAAGCAACCAAATATAGAATCCTAGGAATATTTTGATATAACAAACAACTTTTTGGTAACATGAGAAATTCATTTTTCCAACATATTTATCAAAATCTTCATTCCCAATAATAAAAAAATAAATAAAAATTTCCTCTACTAAACTTCCTTTTAAAGAAAGATACATTTCATGCAAAACCTTGGATTAAGTAGTGCATGATTCAAAATTGGAACTATAATTCGGCAATGCAAAAAGTGAACCACTAAGATGGTGGCAAACTATTATGGATCAATTACAAGGCCCAAAGGCCTAACTCATTAAAATCACCCAAAAAAATGCCTCATAACCATACTCAATAAACTAAAACCTGCTACAACCATGTTGCGCCCTTACTCATTATATTCATACCACAACATTGTAAGGTCCTATACAAAAGCAAAACTCTGCCAACACGCTACCTGTATAGGGATAAATTCTACTTCCTAGAGTATAGACTCGCATGCCCCACACTAACTTTGTACACTTTGTACAAAACCTATTTCAACTAATCACCAAGATTAATATTTTCTCTCTTTTCAAAAACTTTTTAACATTCTCTCTTGCCCTTAAGAAGGTACAAGCTTTCCTAATACAAGGCTCTTGCCCTTAGGTACAAGCCTTCCTTTGACGTAAACTCTTCTCACTCATATATTGACTTGAACGTGGGAGTTTTTGCAGGAGCACATCGCCCCTTGCCCACAAAAGATATATGTAAAGGGAGAATGATCCATTTACAAAATATTTTTACAAATTACAATAAGTATAACAGTAAAAATTTATAAATATAATATTCCGAACGACATAATAAGAATATGTTAAAATCCACAAAAGAAAATATAAGGATACGTTAGAAACATTTTAAAGGTGAGGACAAGACTGACTCATACAAGATTGGGAGATAGATTACAATAACCAAACCAACATATATCAATTTGTTTCTTTCGTTTTAAATTATAATAAAGGAAAATGGTTAATTTACTTGCTTTTACTTTTCACTCACGAACACCTTTGCAGTTTTCATGTTTTTTCATCAAACAAAGCAAGCCCTTTAAAAAGCAAATTCAACTCAGCATTGTGATGTAAGAAGAACTGATGCACTGATTGTTTAACAAAAAAAAAAAAAATTCACTCTTTTATTAATTGAGTGTATGAAAGCATTTACATCAAATGGAACCTTTTATCTCAAGATCTGTAATTACCAAGAAATTTTAATGCAAACCTTTTTTTCTTTTCAAATGCAGAAGCAAAGTAAAATTTATTCTGTTCATACTCAAAAAGCAAAAGCCTTTTAACAGTTAAAGAACCAATGTCCTCATTCCCCACTGACATGTCCTCTTTTCCTTTTTCTCAACCTTTTCCATTTTTTCTTTGTTATGCCTGTAAGTTATGACAATGGAAAACAGATAGAAGCCCGAGAACAACCCAATCTCAAAGTGGGTCCACATTTTCTTTGTTCACATACTTTTATACCCAGAGTCTACACAGAGTCCAAATAAGTGTTGATTATCAAACCTCAAATTAAGCATCTATCAATTTGTTGAATGATGGAAACCCATTTCTATTCCCATTTCAGCTTGCCAGAAAAGAAGAAGGTCCAAAACATTAGTGGGCCCCGCACAACGTGAAAAACCATTATACTTTTAGGCCAATAAATCTTCTATCATCAGTTAAGCAATAATAAAGGGAGGGAAAAACTCGTTTTCACATTATATGTGTCACTCCTTTTCAGTTTCATTTCACTTTCTTCACCTTTTTTCTTATCCTATATATGTATATACATAAAACGAATCCTCCTCCTCCTCAATCCCTCACCTTCAAAGACTAGCACATAGAAAGACCAATATGATTCTCATGGCTTTGATCCATTTTTCTGCTTTGACCCTCTTTCTCTTTGCCTTAGCAATCGTGCCTCATCAAGCGCACACTTTAAATCGTGGCTCCTTTGGCAGAAAACATGTTGATGCTTACCCTCCACCAGTTGTTGATGGTATATGCGCCTCTTCTGTCATTGTTTATGGATACAAATGCCAAGAACTTGAGGTAAGAAGAAAACACGGTGCTACATTCACTTGAATTATATAAAACATGATTACACAAGTAATTAACATGTGCATGTGTGATGTGTTATAATTTAAATAGGTGTACAATTGAGTCTAACTATTTTTTTTATTTTTTATTTTTATTTACACAGCGATTTAGTTAAATGTTTGGTGCGAATCTTTTTCAGGTTACAACCAAAGATGGGTACATTCTGAGCCTGCAAAGGATTCCAGAAGGGCGAGTTGAAGTTAGTGGAAGTGGGACTAAGAAGCAGCCAGTGATAATACAGCACGGAGTACTAGTGGTAAGTGGGAAATTAATGCAATGCATGCACCTATTCCCCCACTCTCAATTATGCTTTATCATTTCTCAGAGAATTAGATATTAGTGTCACGCTGTGTGGTAGCTTCTAGCATTAGAAGAGGAAAAATATCTACCACCAAGAAATATCCTTATTGTTTGAGGGGTAACGTAATTTCTACATTCAATATTTAAAAAAGAAATAAACTAAGCGTTACTTTCTTTTTCTTTTTTCCTCTCTTTTCTCTCTTTATCTAAAAATCGTTATTAAAAAGTGTATAAATTTTAAGTATAGATGTATAAAAGTAGCTATTCGTGATTGAGTGTAAACCTGACTCTGTTGTTGACAGGGTGGCAAAAAGGGTGGATTTCCGCGTCTGTTACATTATGGCACTAGAGTTGCTTTATTTCAGTTTATCAAAAAAAAAAAAAAAAAGAGTTGCTTTATTTCTTTCTTTTAGACAGAGGGTGACAATGTGTTTAACGCCCATGTGTCTGGTTGCTTTAGACATCAAAAGTTGCATTTTGTGTTTTCAAAAAAAAAAAAAGTTGCATTTTCTTAAGCTTAACACGTTTTATAGGGAAAATATCTAAGGTTAACTGAATAAACGAATCAGTTATATAATGTTAAATTCTATAAATAAATAAAAAAAAAAAAACTTAATAAAAGCATTCAGACAAACATTATGTTCACTTAATTAAATCGGCATCGCTAAAATTTGACCCTTATTCGTAAGTGCAGTCCAGCTGCTCCAGCAGTAAAGTCCGCACTATATGCAACAACAAAGATCTCCTTCATGTCTTTCAAACTAATGTTTCCCATGCTATTCATACTTCATCATGACTTTTATAACAACTTTCATGTTTTGTATATATATATATATATATATATATATATATATATATATATATGAGGCAGGATCTTTTGACACCGGTGTCAAATTTGAAGTTTGACACCTCATCTCAGAGCCGTTAGATCAAAAAAGATCAATGGTGTCACATACTTACATATCAGAGTCGTTGATCTTTTTTGATCTAACGGCTCTTAAATGAAGTGTCAAACTTCAAATTTGACACCGGTGTCAAAGAATCCTACCTATATATATATATATATTGTTGGAAGCATTCAAGTATTAATTACCTTTATTATATATTTTTCTATGAATTATATATATTAAACTTTATTTTTTGGTAGACGTAAAAAATCGCTTTTTTTTAACTGCAAGAGAATTTCAGTCTTTAATTTTTTTTCATGCTATAAATATTAAAAAAATAACACGATCCAGTGAAGGGGTGGCAATGGGGGCAACTCGTCCCACTCTTCTTTCAATCCCTCATAAAATGAGTTAATTCTTTTAAACTGCTTGTAAATTGAAAATCTCAACTCTATCCATTTCATGAAGGGTTGATGGATCCACCCATTTATAGTGAGAAAAAAAAAGGCAAAGAAAAAGTTTGAGTGAGATGTTTTAGAAGAAAAGTGAGTTATTTTACCTAAATTACTTAGTTAAACTTTTTAAAAAAAAATTTAACCTATCAAGTCAAGCCGTCCTGCCCGCACCCAATCCATTTTAACTCACCCTTAAATAGAGTGGGTTGTGAGGGTTTACTTGACTTGAGGGATCAAAAATGTTTTGTCATCTCTAGTCAATTAAATCACAACTAAATTAATGGTAAGCACATGTGGAAAATATTTTTGGTATTCTTGTTTTACCAAATACTCAGTAAATCGTTTATTAAATATGAAAAAAATAATACTTTTATACTACCATCACTTTTATACTTATTTCCATCCATATTTTATATTTTTCTCTTTTTGTGAAAAGAGTATGTGCCCTGATGCATCGAAATTTAGCTCGCACATATGAGACCCATAATAAATTTTATCTGATTATCATAAGAAATTATAAATACAATCAACCTTCACTTCTATACTCACAATTTGAGGAACCTTATCCACCGGTTTTTTTCGTAATTATAAAGTGGAACCACACATTAGTTTTTCCAAAACTTTGCCCCATACACAGCAAATATTAAATGTGTTGGTGTGATGCCTCCTAAACACTATAACTTTGAGTCTCATGTGCCATGACCAGAAAAAGTGTGTTGTTTCATTTCCAAGATAATTTGTGCAATGGTCCCATCCCATATAAGAAGTCACACTATAGCACCGTCTCAAGCATGGATAGGAACCCCCACCGATTAGTCTTCACTCGTAGTGTCATATACAGGTTTAGAATTTGCAGCTCTGCCACATGGATGAGCAAGTTTTGTTTGTTCCTAAAGCAGAGTTAACATGGCTCCACTATTTAGCTGAACAATAAACAACGTGGGTGCAGGATGGTATGACATGGCTTCTGAACCCTCCAGAACAAGACCTGCCATTGATTCTAGCTGATAATGGGTTCGACGTGTGGATTGTTAACACTAGAGGAACCAGATATAGCCGCCGACATACCTCATTGGACCCCTCTAACCCGGTTGGTTTTTTAGTTTTCTTTTGAGGTTGTCTTGTGTTTTTGCTTTAATAATGTCATGGTTATATTTTCATTTGTTAAAGTAACACTTTGTTTTTTGCTTTAATAGTGTCATGGTTTTATTTTTATTTGTTAAAGTAACATTTTTATGGAAATATGACAGGCTTTTTGGAATTGGTCTTTTGATGAACTGGTTACATATGATCTACCTGCTGTGTTTGATTATGTGTTCAGCCAAACTGGGCAGAAGATTAATTACGTTGGCCATTCTTTGGTACTACATTACATACTTTATTTTGTTCATTTTGAGGGGAGGACAATTTTAAAGTTACATTATCAATTTTAATCATTAGTCCTATTATAAATTAATAGACTGGAGCTAATAATCATAATTTAGAACAAATAATTTTTCTTTTCAATTTTATTTTATTTTTTGTTTAACTTAGAAAAAGAGAGAGTAGAACTTGAGTTATTTTGAGCAAACATACTACCAGCAACATCTGGGAAATATAAATGAACTTTAGTGCACAATTCCTCTGAAACTGGAAGACTATGTTTGGCAGGGAACTTTAATAGCTTTGGCTTCCTTCTCCGAAAGGAAATTGGTTAACCAGCTGAAATCAGCAGCATTGTTGAGCCCCATTGCCTATTTGAGCCACATGAACACTGCACTTGGAGTGGTTGCAGCCAAGTCCTTTCTTGGGGAGGTACATAACACTAGCTCTTGTTACTCTAAATAATATGCTTTACACACACACACAGAAGTAGAGGCATTTGCTGATTCAGGGTAAAACTTTTTTCTTTGCCAAACAGATCACTACCTTATTTGGTCTGGCAGAATTTAATCCCAGAGAGTAAGTACATAGAACTTACTATATAATATAAGAAGCTGACTCTCCTTACCTTACCCACATTATGATTCTAATGTACAATTTAATGCGTTTTTTTTATAAGTAACCCTTCACGTGAGAGTCCTTTTGGACTGAAGCGTGGATATTGCACATCTCATTTTTGTATTCTACTTTGTATTAACTTAATTTTACTAGAAAGTGAGGACAGTGAGTATCGAACTTATAACCCCATGGTCACATAGGCTCTGATGTCATGACAAGTAATTATTTCAACCTAAAGGATAGACCTTTTATAATTTTATATCATATTTCTATGACATTTTTTTAATAATTCCTTTGAACAGGTTACCTGTTCATGACTTTCTCAAAACTCTTTGCGCTCAACCTGGGATAGGCTGCTATGACTTGCTTACTGCACTAACCGGTCCGAGTCTTTGGCCAAACCATATGACTTATTAAAGTTTGACTTTAAGCACCGGACACATTTTCACATAAATAAACTATCCAAGTTTTCTGAACTTTTCAGGTAAAAATTGCTGCCTCAATTCGTCAACTGTTGATCTATTCTTGATGAATGAACCTCAGTCAACATCAACAAAGAACTTGGTGCACTTGGCTCAGAGTAAGATTTTCCCATCTAGCTAGCTACTTAACTCATTAATGGTGTAACGAATTTAACTACTTTTATAACTGAACAAGGAAGCTTCTAATGTAATGTTATGAATTTGCAGTTGTTAGACGTGGGGTTGTGGCAAAATTCAATTATGTGAGACCAGATTATAATATTGTGCATTATGGAGAATTAATCCCTCCAATTTATAACCTTTCCAATATTCCCCATGACCTTCCTCTTTTCATTAGCTACGGTGGCCAAGATGCACTTTCTGATGTTCGTGACGTTCAGAATTTGCTTGATATACTTAAGTTCCATGATGTGGATAAGCTAAGTGTCCAATTCATCAAGGACTATGCTCATGCTGACTACATTATGGGGTACAACGCCAAGGACATAGTGTATAATGCTGTTCTTTCATTTTTTAATCGTCAATTTAACACTTGAACTAAATCTTAGGAAGCATCAAGTTGTAAGAAACAAATGCCATATAATTGGCCTATCACTGAGATCAATATAAGTTATATCTGTTGAAGGTTATCTAATGAACAATTACACAAGTAATGAAGTATCTTAGGTTATTTGTTTTGGTATTCCAAATGGCTATGCTTCTATGATATTGCATTGTAATGCAAGGGCGACAAGCAATTTGCCTTAACTATCACTTGAAAAAGTGTATTTGAAATATTATTGAATTGTGTAAATAATTTGTACAAAGATATCTCTATTTATAGAGAATGAAAAACCTAATTCTTGACCTAATACTTGACCTAATGGGCTTGGCCCAATACAACAAATAATAATAATTAACTAATATTTACAACACTCCCCCTCAAGCTGAGGAATAGATATTTATCATTCTCAGCTTGCTAGTAAGTGATATGCGATCAGCATATAAGGAATTGTAAGATAAAAAGAGGAAGAATGTTACTTAATCTGATGCAAGAAAAGGGCAAAATCACTGTTAATTTGTCCAATATCTTAATCTGAAGTTATATTCTGATTTTATGTTGATTTCATAGAAAGTCTAACTCCCCTTTTCATAGAATTCTTGCTCCAGCACTCAATGGTGATGATTAGCGTAGCGCATTGAGAAAATCCTTCTTGCTTCGCGAAAGCCAAACAGGATCTCAGGAAGGATTTCGTCCTGCCGGAAGCAAACAGGAAAAAAAGGCCCGAGTCTCAAGCTTCTCTCCTCTCGCTATCGCTCAGCGTCATCTCCTCTACCTAACGGTCCTAATCTACGACTACCCCCTAGCCTTCGTCTCGTATAGGACATTAGTTCAGGTCAGCCCCTTGGTATGCTAAGATCAGTATCACGCGTAGGTGAATCATTAAATGAAGAATTTGCCAATTTTTTTTTTTAGTTATCGAGTGTAAATCAATGTTATGCCTTTTACTACACCACACCTGCTACCCACTTTCTTTGTTATTGGTTCAAAAAAAATTAGAGTTGAAAAGGACAAAGTGAAACTAAAGGCCCACGCTACGAGCGTGGGAATGGCGCTTGCAGCATCAGAGGATCGCGTAACTGTTGAATTCAGATTTTAAATTCGAAATTTGAATTCAATTTTATGTTAATTAAATCTTTCCGTTAAACGTTTCTGTAATAAATTCATACTTTAATATTTCCGTTATAACGTTTATGTAATAAATTGTAAGGTTTCCGTCATACGTTTCGTCAGAAGGTCAAATAAAGGAGCAGGAAGAAAATCAAACAGAAGCTCCACGCTTCAAGCGTTCAATTCAACGCTTGAAGCGTAGGAAAAGACCCAAGACAGTAAGTCTACGCTTCAAGCGTAGAACCCTACGCTTGAAGCGTAGACAAGGAGAAAACAGGCAGAAGCCCCACGCTTGGAGCGTAGATCCTGCGCTCCAAGCGTAGGGTTGAAATGGACAGTTGTCAGTTGCGAGGAAAGGAGAATTCTGAGGTGTATAAAAAGGGCACAAGGCAACCCTAAAGACACACTTTTCATTCTGGACAATTTCTAGGTCATTCGGAGGCGGAAGCTCTAGCGATTGGGAGAGGAATCTCTTCTTCTACCTTTCTGTAGTTCTTGTAGTTATATGTTTTCATTTGAATATTGGATTTTAGCCATGATAATGGTTGGCTAGAACCCCTTTGTTGTGGTTAGGGTCACGAACCCTTGTGAACCCCTGATACAATGGATTGAGTTTTTATTGATATATTTATCTTTTGAATTTCGTTCTATTCTGATCGTATTGTTATTGTTATTATTAGATCCGATCAATCTAGTAAGTGATAATAAATCTGAGGATTAGGGCCAACAAGAGGAATCTGCGGTCTTTTAATCCAGAAAGGGAATAGAACGACGATATGAACATGATCTAGGGATAGACATGATTCATATTGTAGATGTTTTAATTATCGATCTTTATGCTTGATCTCATATAGGGCACCTCAAGGAATTAGGGTTCTATATGAGATTAAAGGGTTAATTCTTCAAGGGATTGAGAATTAACTACTGATACTTTTATCTGATAATTATCTAATTTCACGATATATATATTAATATTTAACTTAATCCAGAGTAAAAGGTGGGGATCATCGGTGAGTGTTCTCTAACTACAGCGTTTTTTCTTGTTTTGTTGGATTCTTAAATATTCGAAAAGAACAAAAACACGTCTTTTATTTTACAAATTGTGTCAAAAACCTCTTGGAATATTTAATCTTAAAAAGAATAGTTTAATTTATTTAGACACACTCTCTGTGGATACGAACTTTACTTATCATTTTATTACTTGCGCGATTCGGTACACTTGCCGATTCACGTCAAGTTTTTGGCGCCGTTGCCGGGGAGTGTTTTTCTAAAATCAATTAATCTTGATTTTAAAGATTAAATTGTTTTTATTTTATTTTATTTTATTTTTGTTTTGAATCTGTGCTACTAATATTTTCTCTAAAGTTGTATGCAAAGCAGTGCTTTTCTAAGGAGAAGCGAACGAATTGCTCAAAAAGAGAAGGAAAGAAAAAGGGCACAGACAACTCCCATTCCAGTAGCTGAATTCCTAGAGATGGCTGCTCCTAATCAGAATGCTGATCCTAGGATGAACACCATCCTCACGCCTATCTTTAACAGGCCCAATGCTGGGATTGTTCCACCAGAACTTGGGAACAATCAATGGGAGCTCAAGTCCAACATCATTCAGTTGGCCGAGAGAGAAAAGTATGGAGGAGAGGACAATGAAGATCCTCACAGATTCGTTGACAGTTTTTTACGAATCTGTGACTCTACAAAGCCTCCACATGTTTCTGATGATGCAATACGATTGAGACTTTTTCCTTTTTCTGTTAAGGGAAAAGCTCTTGATTGGGTGGAAAGACAACCTGCTGATAGCATCATCTCTTGGGAAAACTTGTCTGAAAAATTCTTTGCAGAGTTCTTCCCCATGGAGAAATACAACAACATGGTGAATGATATCACCTCCTTCAAACAACAAATGGGAGAGACCATCTGCGCTTCTTGGAATAGATTCAAGGCCCTCATGAGAAAGGTTCCTCATTATAACCTATCTCAAGGGGACCAAGTGAGAATCTTTTTCAATGGTTGTCTACCGGAGACGAAACTGGTTATTAACACTGCAGCAGGCGGTTCTTTGGGTGATAAGCTAGCTTCAGAGTCATATCATCTGATTGACAAGTTAGCTAAAAATGAGAATGAAACATCTACAAGGACAGGAAAAAGGGAAGTAGTGCCACTCAATGATAATAATGCAATGCTGGCAGAGCAAAAGTTGTTATCGCAACAGATGTCTAATCTGAATGCAAAGTTTGAGAGGATGCAGCTTTCTAAAGTTCAAGCAAGTGCAGTTGTTCTTGACTGTGAATATTGTCATGAAGATCATGACACCAATGCTTGTTCTACATTGATGTCTTCAGATTCTGCTCAACAGGTGCAGGTAAATGGCATTTGGTATAATCAGCGACCTAATCAGCAAAATTTCTCAATGAATCAGAATAATTCTGCTGGCGGTAATAGTTACCAAAGGAAGAGTTATCAAGGTACTGGTTTAGACATGACATCTGACAACTATCTAAAACCACCACCTATTCCAAAAAGAGAGCCTTCCGACCTGGAGCGTTTAGTAGGAACATTAGCACAAAGTACTAACGCTTTCATGGAAGAGAGTAAGGCTAATCAAAAAAGTACCAATGCTTTCATTGAGGAAAGTAGAGCTGAGTCCAGGAACACTAAAGCTTCAATCAAGAACCTGGAATATCAGGTTGGTCAACTTGCCCAACAGTTATCTGATAGAGCTCCAGGTACCTTTCCTGGTAATACTACTACCAATCCCAAGGAAAATTGTATGGCAGTTATAACTAGAAGCGGGAAAGTGGTATCATCCCCACCAAAACCTATAGAAGAGGAAGAGAAGGTTGAACAGGAGGAGAAGTCTGAAAAAGAAACTGAAAAGTCTCCTGAAATATTGAAACCGGCTGATGATGTGAAGGAGCCAGCTACTCTTCCAAAAGAAAAATTTGAACTTAGTGAAGAGTATCTTATGAAAATGGCACCTTATCCTGGAAGGTTGAAACCAGAATTGAAAGCAAAAAGCTATGACAGATTTCTTGAGATATTCAAGAAGTTGCATGTGAATATTCCGTTTGCTGAAGCATTGGCTAATATGCCAAACTATGCAAAATTCATGAAAGATCTCCTTTCCAGGAAGCATAAACTACAAGAATGTCAGACAGTTGCACTTACTGAGAAGTGCAGTGCTATTATCACTAGGAAGTTTCCTCCTAAACTTCGTGATCCTGGAAGCTTCAACATTGAAATTGAAATTGGAGATACAAAGATTGGCAAAGCTTTGTGTGATTTAGGGGCGAGCATTAATCTGATGCCCTTATCTGTTTGTAAAGCCTTTGGGATTACTGAATTGAAGCCTACTTTGGTTTCTCTTCAGCTTGCTGATAGATCCTTAAGGAAGCCAAGTGGTATAGTCGAAGATGTCCTTGTAAAAATTGACAAGTTCATCTTTCCGGCTGATTTTATTGTGCTTGATATGGAGGTAGAAAATGAAATGCCTCTCATATTGGGTAGACCTTTCCTAGCCACAGCCCGTGCAATGATTGATGTTGAAAACGGGAAGCTTGAACTAAGGATGAATGATGAGACCGTTACCATCAATGTCTTTGATTCTTTAAAACAGTCTTCTCACAAAGATGATTGTTTTAGTCTAGAAATCTTAAAGGAAAAGCAAAGTGTAGCGGTTGAAGTTTCTAGAAAAGCAGATGATGACAATGGTGCCACGAAGGTGGAGTTGAAGGAGTCTCCTAAAACTTTAAGAGATATCTTCTTGTGTAACAAGGTAGTGACTGAAGCACTGAAGGAAGAAAAGACTGAATTAAAAGAAAAAGATCCCTCTGCTTATACCAATAAAATTCTAAATGAGGATGATGGCAAACATGAGAAGAAACCCCAAGGGAGGAGTCATCCTACAATGAAGAAGGTAGTGATAAATGAGGTGATCAAACTCTTTAATAAGAATTGGAAGAGACACCGGAAGCTAAAGTTTGACAAGAGACATAGAGATTCTATCTCTCAGAAGAATCAAAGCTTCAAAGAGTTTCTAACATGGCTCCATGGTTTGGGCCAAATCTGGGAATGGTGGCTCCAAACACCAAGGCAGCCAATACCACCAGATCCTCCATTTGCTGAGTCATCCCACGCTGCTGAGTGGGATGACATGGAGGTTTGACTTTATCTCCTTGCTGACGGAGATTTTGTACATTAGTTTATTTTTCTGTTTTGTATTTTAGTTAGTATATTTTTCTCTGATGTTTTAATGTGCGCATTATAGTCTCTTCTATATGCCACTGCTTGTTCCATTGTGCAGGTTTTCCTTCTTGTGGTTTAATTATTGCTGAGGACAACAATGCTCTAAATCTGGGAATGGTGGGCTTGCGCCTTAGAACTGCAATTCTTCTATCAGGGGAGATATCCTAACTCTTTTCATTTTCTTAGTTATTTTTTATAGTTATTTGGTGTGCCATTAAAAAAATAAAAATAAAATAAAATAAAATAAAAAAAATAAAAATGTGTGTTTTGAACAAATCTCAGGTTTAAATGTGCTCATCTTGTTAATGTACATGATTAAATTCTTGGAATATATTGTATGAATTTCTGACATAACATTGCATAGGCATAATTAGATTGCATGATTGCTCGTTTGTCTGAATTAATATTGTGAAATTCTGATAATGTCTGAGGTCAATTTTCTTGAGTCTGCATTGATACCATAGCTGTGAGGTTTTGAGCCTAAACACTGAAATTTTTGTTGAGAGGTCTCGCTGTTGTAATACTCTAGAACTTGATTTGTTTCTCTATTATGCATGCATTGATTGATATGATAAGGCATTTTGTTCTTAATTGCTATTGGCCAAAATAACTCACCTGTATGAGATTTTCCCCTTGCTAGCCCTTTGAGCCTGAACTTAATTCTTGATAAATGACCTGTGGTCTGATTGATGGCTTAGCCTATATCCATTTTTCGTGACTTACCTTGATTGAGATTGAATCATTGAATGTGTTGAAACATGCAATAACCAGTGGTAGAACGACGGTCAGTCACAGATCCAGCATAATCAACATCAGTGTAGACTTCTAAAGAGAGGTTGCCATCACGTCGGAATAACAATCCTTTACCAGGAGTAACTTTAAGATACTGAAGAACTACTGCCTGCATGTGTTTCTCTTTTGGATCGTGCATAAACAGACTGACGACACTAACAGCATAAGCTAGGTCTGGTCTAGTATGAGCCATATATATCAATTTCCCAACTAGCCGTTGATATTGTCCTTTATCAACTGGAGGACTCTCCTCTTCATAGCCTATCTTGTGATTCTGCTAAATAGGAGTATTATAGGGTTTACACCCGAGCTTTCCTACTTCTTTAAGAAGATCAAGAACATACTTCCTCTGGCTGATAAAAATTCCTTTGCTTTAATGAGCTACTTCTATCCCTAGGAAATATCTCAGTTTCCCAAGGTCTTTGACTTCAAACTCAGAGGCTAGCCGTGTTTGCAGAATTTTTCTCTCCACAAAATCATCACCTGTGATAATAATATCATCAACATATACAAGGAGCACAGTAAGCTTACCATTTTGAGAGTGCTTGAAGAAAAAAGTGTGATCTCCTTGACTCTGTCTGTATCCTAAGGTCATCATAACCTTAGTAAACCTTCCAAACCATGCACGAGATGACTGCTTTAATCCATACAATGCCTTTTTTAATCTACAAACTTTATTTTCTCCCTTCACAGAATCAAAACCAGGCGGGATTTTCATGTAGACTTCTTCTTCTAACTCACCATTGAGGAAAGCATTTTTCACATCAAATTATTTTATATCCCAATTGTAATGGGTAGCAAGGGATAACAAGACTCTCACCGTATTCATCTTTGCAACTGGAGCAAAGGTTTCTTCATAATCAATGCCATAGGTTTAAGTGTAACCTTTGGCGACTAATCGAGCCTTGTATCTCTCAAGAGTGTCATCAGAATTATATTTCAGGGCATAAACCCATATGCACCCTACTGCTTTCTTTCCGTTAGGTCTATCAATAACCTCCCATGTTTTATTTTTCTCCAACACATTCATCTCCTCTTGCATGGATCGAGCTCAATTCCCATCTTTCAAGACTTTATGTACTGATTTTGGGATTGAGATAAAATCTAGTGCTGAAACAAAGCGTTTGTGCTGCACAGAAAGATTATCAGAGGAAACAAAATGGGATATATGGTATTGGGTAAAAGAGGGACAGGAGGAACAGATCTTCTTGGAACAAGATCTTTTTCCTTTTCTTAGAGCAATGGGTAAATCATCAGAATTAGTAGTAATGGGTAAGTCATCAGAAGTATTAACATCATGATCAAAAATATGAGATTCAGGACTTACCAGTGGTTAAGACGATTGAGGTTGTTGTAGAGGCAATATGGGTTGTTTCCTTCTTTGATATACCAACTCAGGTGTCACAATCTTCCATATCTCTGGTGTACTTGATGTATCAGTCACAGGAGAATCACTCACAGGAGGATTAGACATAGACACAGAAGGAACAGGAACAAGAGAAGGAGATACTGACACAGGTAAAGGAGTAGACACTGAAGATTCAAAGTCAAATAAGGAAGGTGATGAGTTTTCTAGTGAGTTTTCTGGTGAATTATTCTCCCCCTAAAGATGAGGACCTTGGAAAAAGAACTCAGATTCCTGAAATGTAACATCCATAGAAACAAAAATTTCTGACTACCAGGGTGATAGAACTTGTAGCCCTTCTTATCAAGAGCATAACCAAGGAAAACACATTTAAGAGCCCTAGGATCCAACTTACTACGATGATGTTTATGAACATGAACAAAAGCAACACACCCAAACACTCGTGGATGAAGACTCATAGTTGGAATAGAAGGGAAAAAAGAAGTTATAAAGTGAGTAGGACTTACATGGTCAAGTACCCGAGTGGGTAAACGGTTGATCAAGAATGCTGCAGTAAGAACGGCATCTCCCCAATAGTATTTGGGTACATGTGTCTGAAACATTAATGCACGAGCCACTTCAAGAAGGTGACGATTCTTTCTTTCAGCAACCCTATTTTGTTGAGGGGTGTCAACACAATTAAGTTCATGAATCATACCGTTACTTCGTATAAATTGGGAAAAACATTGATTAACATATTCAGTACCATTATCAGTCCTTAGTCGCTTGATTTTCTTACCAAATTGGGTCTCAACCATTTTATAAAATTGAAAAAATAGTGGTGGTACCTCAGACTTTTCACGCTTTAAGTAAACCCAAGTTACACGAGTGCAATAATCAATAAAAGAAACAAACCATTTATTTCCAGAGGAATGAGGGACCTTAGAAGGACCCCAAATATCAAAATGAATAAGATCAAAAGGTTCAACTCTTTAAGTAATACTAGAAGGAAAAGACACACGATGATGCTTAGCAAACTCACAAACATTACAATGAAAAGACTCAACAGACTTAGTCAAAAACAATAACGGAATTAAAGACTTGAGTAAACTAAATGGAGGATGTCTCAAGCACTTATGATGAAGCCAAATCAAAGCAGTTGATTGACCATAAGACAGTAAGATGTGGTCCGTTTCTTTATTGACGGGAGATTGTGACACCAGATAGTACAGCCCACCTTGCTCTTTAGCACTACCAATCGTCTTCCCCGTGGCGAGATCCTGAAAAACACAGTGAGTAGGGAAGAAGGTTACAGTACAATTCAAATCTTTTGTAATTTTATGAATAGAAAGAAGATTCATGGAGAGTTTAGGAACATGAAGAGCATCTTTAAGATGTAAGTTGTTGACAATTCGGCAAGTGTACCGATCGCACAAGTGATAAAGTAGTAAGTAAGATCGTCTCCACAGGGATTGTAAAACAATTACTACAATAACCAGTCCTCTTAAGTTAGATGAATCGATTGTTGTGTAACTTAAATTAATTGAAAAGTAAAAGACTTGTTTTTAGATTTTTGTGAGAAAGAATAAAATAAGAATGTGAATGAATGTTTTTGTAAAAAAAATGTGAGAAAATACTGTTGCCAGGGTACATTCACCAAATGATCCCAAATTTACTCTGGATTGATTCACAATATTTATCGAAATTAATAACTCAGACAAATTATCATCTTTAGAATAATTAGTTAGATCCCAATCCCTTGGTGATCTAACCCTTTAATTCGAACCCTAATCCCTCAGTAATCCCGCATGAAATTAAGCATTATGCAGATAAATCCAACGACTGCGATTTATACAAGTCTATTCCTAGAACATGCATAAATCGTCATCTTTATCTCCTTTCAGAATCAGAATTCCAACATTCCTATTGCAATCCCTAATCCCCAGAATATCATCCCCTATTAGGTTGATCAGATCTAACAGAAATAATATCAATACGCACAAGATAAAGATGAAGTATATTAAAATCAACACATAAAGTGATTCAATCCTTCGTACCAATTGTTCACAAAGGGATCATAACCCTGACTACAGAAAATAGATCTAGCCAATCAACATCATGATCGCTGATCTGAGATTCAACATAAACTTAAAATAACAGAGAAAGAAAAATACAAGAACTGGACGACGAACACGAAGAACGACTTCCTTTCCTCTCCAAGCCTGATCTGCTTCAGGTATTTGTGTGTGTGTCTCCCCAAGGTTGAGTCTCTTATTTATAAGAGACTTTGACCTAATTCTTCAAATTCAAATCTCTAATCTTTCGTGCCTCCCATGCTGGCAGCGCCATTCCCGCGCTGTGGGCGTGGGAGCCTCTGCTAATTTTTGTTCCCCCGCGCTGCAAGCGCGGGCCTCACGCTCTCAGCGCGAGGGTTTCTGTCCAATTTATGCTTCTCACGCTGTGAGCGCCATTCCCACACTGGCAGCGTGGGCTTTTAGTTTTTCTTTGTCCTTTTTGACTTCATTTTATGCATTTTTCCTGTGAAATCAATACAAAATCAGTATAACACCTGATATTCTGATATTGGACAATTTTAACAGTTATTCTGCCTTTCTTGCATCAGATTGAGTCACATTCTTCCTCTTTTTATCTTATAATTCCTTATATGCTGATCGCATATCATAAGGACTGTTGTAAGTTTATGTTACCAGAACCCGCAACTGATGTATGTGAGCCATCAGCTACGGCTATTGAATGAGTGCCAATGGTAGGATGATAAGAAGTAAAGGGGTCAGCACAACAAGCCATATGATCAGTAGCACCAAAATCAACAACCCAAGAATGTTTAAAATCAATACATGAAGAAAGAAAATAATAAGTTTTAGAGCTCATACCAATCATAGCCAAAGCACTAGTATCAGATGGCTTACTCAGAGAATCAAGGATGGTGCGGAGCCGTTCCAACTCATATGGACGAAACGCAAGTTGGGTCTCATTAGGTGCAGGAGTTATTTCAGAGGAAGTAAAATGCGCTTGACCACGCATCCTTGCCATCTTTTCTAAGACAGTTTGCTTTCCATGGAGGCGAAAGCATTGATCCTTGATATGACATGTTCTTTTACAATAAGAACACCAACGATCATCTTTCTTAGGTCTAGAAGATGCACCATCAGAAATTTTGTAAAGAAACTCCTTTGAGAAGAAACATACTTTTTGTTGAAATCATAGCAGACCCACCAGTGGGATCAGAATCAGAAGGATTTGGAGTAGCTTTAGATGAGAGCATAATGGACCCCTCGGTCACTTTGGTATCCATCATGACAGCTTTGGGACTTTCTTCGCCCCTAACAATGTGAAAAAATTCAGAAAGAGATGGTAATTTTTCCTTACCAAGAATTTGAACTCGAATAGGGTCATATTCTGAGTTGAGACCACAAAGAAAATCATAGATCCTATGGCGTTCAATGGAGGTGGTCAAAGTGGCTGCATCCTTGCTATACCCCATCTTCAAGTTCTCATACTGATCAAGCTCAGACCATAACTTATTCATAATACCATAATATTCTATTATAGAGAGAGCCTTGCTTTGTAGAAAAGATCTGATTCCTCAGATCATAACAAGTGGCAACAGCTTGCTTCATTGAGTACGTCTTTCTGAGAATATCCCAGATCTCAAGAGCGGTAGGTAAGAACATGCAATGTTGACTAACCTCAGGAGTCATAGAGTTCCATAACCATGTCATAACAAGAGAGTCGTCATCATCCCAATCAGCAATTTTGGATCTGTTTTGGCAGGAATAGGTCCTTCAAGATGAGTAATTTCACAGCGTCCTTTAAGGATAGTACGAACAAGTTGAGACCATTGCAAATGATTTTTTCCATTAAGAAAATAATTCTGATGAGGCGGAGGAAGGTCAGTGTGACCAAGAGAGGTCACCACAGATTGTGTAGAAGAATTTGCAGTTTTGTTTGCAAGGGTTGAATCAGTGTTGGAAAAGGCCAAACTCCACAAAAACTAGTCTAATAATAGCACCAAGAAGCCAGAAAACATGGAAAAAATACCAAACGACGTCTGATCAGAGAGGGAAGCATAGATCCAGAAAGAGGATGAAGGGACGATCAAAATGGCGAAGGTTCGATCCAAAGTTACGGTCTCACGCGCCTCCACGCGCCAGTGAGACTGGTTGCGCGTGGGCTTCACTCGCGGATGAAAGAGCGCCACGTGAAAGCGTGTGAGGGGGCTTCTCCGGCTGAAATTTTTCTGGCATGGTCGTCTGGTGAGCGCGCACCTGTCTAGGGGTGGTCGCAGTTGAAAAATCACCAGAAAACGGTCCAAACGGTGAAGACAGATCTGATTGGAAGTGGTCGGAGGTGTTTGGGTCGTTTGTGGCCGAGAGAAAGTGCGTAGAATGATAGATCGGAGAAAATAAGGTCAACGGTGATTATCTTGGTCCAAAAAGTCCCTGGACAATTTTTTCCGGTGGCGGCAAGAGGCAAAGAAATTAGGGTTTTGCTCAAAAGGCAATAGGCGCGGAAGCAGAGCCCTCAGGATCGAGAACTCTGATGCCAACTTGAAAAAGGGTATTTGAAATATTATTGAATTATGTAAGTAATCTGTACAAAGATATCTCTATTTATAGAGAATGAAGAACCTGATTATTGACATAATACTTGACCTAATGGGCTTGGCCCAATACAACAAATAATAATAATTAACTAATATTGACAACACTATCTAACATTAACACACATGGATGAGAAATATATCGATGGAAAGTCCCAATACCAAAGAAGTAAAAATATGGATAGTTTCTTTCATATCCATAAAACATAAAATTTGCTAAATTATTCCAAAAATGACATGGATTATTACAAGGCTTAGGAATTCTACTCTACATCCAGGGATACATATAACAAAACAAACAAATGAGGATAAACTTGACTTACTAGCTGCTAATACAGTTAGTTCTGTTCACTTCCAGCAATTTTCTTTTTCAGTGTAGCTAGTTCCTTTCTGCTAGACTCTGTAGAAAAACAATTATATTATATAGAAGAAATATGTTGCTTAAGACACACGTGCAAATCTAACGTAGCCGATGATCTAATCATGTTCATATATAACAGAAGCAATTAGATCAATTGTGAAAAAAAAATAAGTTATAAATACCTCCCTCCATCGCTTTCTTTGTTTGATCCAAAAATAGGTTGAAGTAGTTTGGTGAGTCTTTGTGAATCTTCTAAACTCTAGCTCTTAGGCACAGATGATGTATAACAATAATCCAAAGGTTAGCTCATGGACCCCAAAGTCTAAAGCTATACAATATATAGACTCTTACCACCCAGGTGTCAATTAATAGTGACGTGCACAAAATATGGGTTGTTGGAATTTTTTGGCCATTGTGAATGAATGTTGCTGAAAAAGTGTGGAAGTGGATGGGTACTATTGCTGAAAATCAGTGGACCACATCTTTGACTTATTCCTCAATTTTTTATCGAGAATAAAGGCACACTAACATTCTCCCGCTTGGTCCATATATCATGTCATATACTATAGTGAGAAACAAAATGCATGAGTCATGACCATAGGTCCTATAATATGTGCGAGTAATATCTTTCATATACTACACTGCATTATATTTCTCAAGCCCATATGACTTAATGAATAAACCCAATATTTATTTTAGGTCCAAACTTTATTGATGTTTCTCAGAATAAATAACTAGAAAAAATCACAAATAGAGTTTCATTAAGATAATATCATTCTTACAATGAAAATTACATAAGGGAACCAAGTCCCATCCTTTCTACATAATCCCTAAATTGTGGCATATCTTTAGTTAAAGGATTAACAATCATTAGTTATGTGCTAATATGTTCAATGACCATTGTTTTATCTTTAACACATTCTCTTATTATGACTAGATATTTAATGTCGATATGTTTGCTTTGACTACCACTTTTATTATTCTTAGCCACAAAAACAGTTGTTGAATTATCACAATATATCTTTAATGGCCTAGAAATAGAATCCATAATTCTAAGCGCATAAATGAAATCTTTCATCCATACAGCATGTGAGGTAACCTCAAAACAAGAAACAAACTAATCCTCTATAGTGGAAGTAGCAATCAAGGTTTGCTTGACAATTCTCCTAAACACAACTCTATTGGGTAGTAGAAAAATATATCCCAAAGTCGATTTTCTTGAATCAATGTAGCCAATGTAGTATGAATCTGAGTAGCAATCACTCCCAAGTTGTCAGTCTGTCTAGACATAAACATGTAGTTCTTAGTTCCTCGAAGGTATCTTATCATTTTTTTGCGGCTTTTCAGTGGTCTAAGCTTAGAATACTTTGATATCTCCCTAACACTCCAATTGTAAAAGCAATGTCAGGTCTTGTGTATACCTGAGCATACATAAGGCTTCTAACAGTTGAAGCATAAGGAATGTTCTTCATTTGTTCCCTCTCAAGACCATTTTTCGGGCACCGGCTTAAATCAAACCTGTCACCCTTCACAATGGGAGCTAAAATTGGTGAAAAATCACTCATCCTAAATATTTCTAAGACTCTGCTGATATAGGTATCTTGAGAGAAACCAAGAACATCTCTTATTTTTTCTCTATTAAGGGTGGTAAACGAAACGAGGGCCTTTGGCCCGACTCGTGAAAGCCTGAATTTACATGTCTAAATTGATTGTTGAAGCTAAGCTTTGACTTGTATAAAAGCTCGTTTAATAAAATGTCTTAGGCTCTAATTCAAAAGTCTAGCCTTAGAGCCTTTTAGGATGGCCTAGTATAATTTTAATTTTATATTTTTTATACTACTTATTATAGCCCTCTCTCTCCCTCCTCAACCCATTTCACCCCATTTTATTGGTTAAACAGACTTTTTGAATGATATTGTTCTACATTATGCTCTTTGGATATACATTGAATTTATGAATCTTTGTGAAATTATTAGTGTTGTCGATCGTATATTATGTTTGGATAAATTTTTGTTGTCTTTTTTTAACAGGCTAAACTAGGCTTTTATTTTTTGTAAATAAGTCAGGCCACAGGCCGATAATGATATTCATAATAGGTAATAGGCTAGGCCATGCTAACATATTTAAACACAGGCTTAACCTTTTAAGACCAAAGCTCGGCCCGGCTCGGCCTGTTAACACCCCTAGTCTCTATATATCTTGATGTTGTTAAGTGTCAAATATGTTACGTCTTTAGGGCCAAAAGTACGCTAAATATTGTTGAATACGGTCAAAGTCATGGTAAATATTAATATATGCAAAAGATTTTTACAGTTTTCGTGCTTGGTAAGATACTGGCTAAATAATATATTGTGAGGACTGATTAATGGAACCGGAAGAAGACAAAATTCAAGACAAGTTATACTCGTTGGCTTGCTTGCTTTAGCAATAAAGTCAAGCGAGCAAAGCCAAAGGATGTATTTTCGTGCAGCAGCTCGCTAAAGCAAACAATCTATCGAGGAAAACCCAGATGAAGGCAATTGGCTCGTATTTTCTCGTTGAGTTGCTCGCCCTAACGAGCAACTGAGCGAGCGGGACACCAGAAGTATGTATTTATAGTATTTTCCTCGTTCAGTTGCTCACTTCAGCGAGAAAACTCATAAAAAAGCCCATGGACATTTATTAAAAGAAAGAACAAAATAGGGCAAGGTAGTTCATGACGGCTGCGTTCAAAGAATGAGAAGAGCTCTGTTCTTGGACCGAGGAGTTAAAGATCGGGTCAAAGCTTCACCGTGGAGATAGATCATTAACCCTTTTCATGGATTTTACTAGTTTTATTTTATCTATTATCTTAGTTTTCTTGACTATGTCATATGTCAGGCTAGGTTTTCTTGAAGTTAGGGTTAGATGGAACCAATGAATTCTTAATCATATTTACTCTTTTCCTTTCAATTAAATATTTAAACTTTCATATTGTACAATTTTTTTGCATTTCATTCTTAGTTCTTTTGTGAATTGATTAGTCATAGAAGGATACTTGAGTTTTGCATTACAATAGGGATGTTGGTGTGAAATTCTAATCTGAATAATTTCTAGGCTTTATTCGATCTAGTGATAAACTAATAAAGTCTATGATTATGTTTGTTAATCGTTCTTAATGCTTTCCCTAAGTGGAATTTCTAATGGATTAGGATTCTTAATATGTCAAAGAATTGAAATACCAAGGGATTGAATTTTAATTAATATGTGATGAACTGTTCAATAACATGAGTTTGAATATTGGTTGAAGGAAATGGTAGATTGATTAGTAGAAAGTTGGGGAAGTTGAAACCCTAGCTACACTTTTGCATTATTACTTTTTATTCTGAATTTTATTCTAAGTTCTTGGTTCTTGTCTTTGATAATTATTAAATTAGTTATATATAGCTTGTGTTTTTATATTTTAATCGCATTCACAATTATTATTTCAGTTGATCCAACTTTGATAGAGTAGTGAAAATAATGCTTGATAGATCAATCCTCGTGGGAATGATATCTTATTTATCACTTATTACTTGTATGACTGATATACTTGTAGTGATTGCAACAAGTTTTTGGCATCTTTGCTTGGAATTGAGCATTATCAACATTAATAATATTTATAACATCATAGATTAGATCCTTTTTTTAGTTATTCTCTTGTTCTCAATTTTTCTTATTTCTTTGGTTTATGCAACTGCGATGTACTATTGGCGCCAGCTGTTTGCAATATAAATTAGAGTTAGGGAGGCTTCAAAGGACAAATAGGAAGTGTTCTCATGCAAGAAGAGAGCAAGAAACATCTACTTCTGAGCCTCTAGAGGGTGAAACTATGGTTGTAAATCCACCACCACCTCTTGAAGAGCTTATGGATCGATATTTAAATCTGAATATTCTTATTCAATGGAAAGCATAATGAGGCCAACCGTTCAGGCAAATAATTTTGAGATCAAGGCATCATTCCTGAACCTAATTCAGAAGAACCGATTTATGAGGAGTCCTTTAAAGGATCCGAATCAGCACATCACTACCTTCCTGCAGATGTGGGATTTGATGAAGATTAATGGAGTAACTATTGAGGCAACCCGTCTGATGTTATTTCTATTTTCTTTAAAAGGAAGAGCAAGGAGTTAGCTAGATCTATAACCTGCTGGCAACATCACTTCTTGGGATGATCTAATTGTCAAGTTTCAGAAGAAGTTCTTCCCACTTTCCAGATTATCTAAGCTGAAAGATCGAATTGATAATTTCAAGCAGTTGGAGGAGGAGTCTTTATGCATTGCTTGAGGAAGATTCAAGGAGCTGATGAGAAGATGTCCACAATATATGCTCTCAATTTATGAAAAAGTGTGTATCTTCTATAGGGGAATCACAGCAACATATAGAGCACTACTTAATGTTGCAGCTGGTGGAAGCATGAGAGAGATTATACCAACTATAACTTTGGAGCTATTCGAGAAAATATCATCTGAGGATAATGAAGTAGCTCCTATGCAACCCAAGAGACAAATTATGCAATTAGAACGGTATGATTAGGGCTGGCAAAATGGGCTGAGCCCGCCGAGCTGGCCCACCCCGCCAGCCAAATAGGGCGGGCTGGGTTGAGTTTTTCAACCCACCAGCCCACCAAACCCGCCAGCCCGTCAAGCTCGGCCCGCCACGGGGCGGGCTAGCCCGCCAGGCCCTTTTTTTTTCTTTTTAGGTTACCCAATTGTTATGTAGCTCCGTGCCTTAGATTTCTCTGCATGCAAGTGGCTTTTTTGAATTGTTGTGGACTGCTCATACAACACTTTGTTACTTGTTTTGTTACTCTGTTTTACCTTGATATGATTTTATTTTTTATTATTATTTTTGGATTGAAAGATGCATATTTATATGTGGATTATTAAACACTAATCTTCTTGGTTTCATAAGCACATTAGGATTTTATGCAGATTTTTTTATGCTTTTATGCAGATTTTTTTATGTGTTTTTATGCAGAATTTAATTTTTTGTGTTTTATTTTTATATATTTTTTTATATTTTTAATTTTTTTTATTGTAGGCGGCTGGCCCGTAGCCCGCCAACCCACTCATAAAACGGGGCGGGTTGCTTAATTCAACCCATTTTGTCAAAACGGGTCGGGGCGGGCCAACCCATTTTGGGCGGGCCAGTGCCCGGGACGGGCTAGCCCGTATTGCCAGCCCTAGGTATGATGCAATGTTAGCTAAGCAGGAGAAAATGGGTCAGCAGCTGGAGACACTTACAAAGTTGCTTACTCAATCTCAGATCTCAGCCATTAATGCTCAGTTTCTAATGGTCTATGATACATGTGGTGGAGCTCATAGCAAGATAGCTATGATGCAACAGCTGCAATAGACCCAGCTCAAGTGAACTATTTGGGTAATAATCAGAGGAGGGAGAATAATCTGTATAGTAATACCTATAATTCTGGCTGGAGGAATCACCCAACATTCTCCTCCAAGGCTGCATCACCGCCATCAAATCTGAACATTCAGCCAGTGCAGCCTAATCCTCCTTTTGATTTGGAGAGAGCTCTCGAGAAGTTGACTTTACCAACTGCGGGTTTTATGCAAGAGACTAGATCATCCCTCGGAAATCAAGAAGCTTCCGTCAAGAATTTAGAGACCCGGATTGGATAGATTTCCAGGTAGATAGCTGAGAGGGCTCCAGGAACATTTCCTAGTGACACAGTTGTCAATCCAAGGGAGCATTGCAATGCCATCACTACAAGGAGTGGGATAGTAATTCAGCTTGTGGAGAAGATAATGGCTGCTTGAAAGTAATGCTGAGAATGAGAATGCAGAAGACGCAGTGGATGAGGGTGTCATAATTGTTGGTGGAGAGCTAAATGAAAAGGTTGAAACCTCACGGAAGAATGTGACGAAAAATTCCAATGAGAAAAATTTTCCACCAAGACTTCCCCTTATGCTAAAGCTCCTTATCCTCAGAGATTCAAGCAACAAGCTCAAAAGCACCAGTTATAAGTTCCTGCATATGTTCAAGAAGCTGCAGATCAATATTCTATTTGTGGAGACTTTGGAGCAAATACCTTCTTATGTTAAGTTCCTGAAAGAGATCCTATCCAAGAAGTGAAAGCTCATAGAAGACGGACCCACCATCTTGACAAAGGAATGTAGTGCAATCATGTAGAAGAAGTTGCCTCTGAAGTTAAAGGATCCCGGAAGTTTTAGCATTCCTTACACAATTGGCTCGGTGATAGTGGATAGAATCTTATGTGATCTCAGTGCCAATATCAATGTCATGCCATTATCTATGATGAAGAAGTTGGGAATCACAAAAGTAAAACCAACCACAATGATCTTACAACTAGTTGATCGCTCCACCAACCAAGCTTATGGAGTTATAGAGGATATACTTCAAGATGGATAAGTTTATCATTCCAATGGGCTTTGTAATCCTAGATATATAGGAGGATGTTATTGTTCTTACTATCTTTGGGAGGCCCTTCTTAGCAACCTCAGGAGTGCTGATTGATGTACCGAATGGTGAGTTGATCATAACGGTGGAAGGAGAGAAATCCATCCTAAAAGTATTTGATAAAGAAGTTCCACCACTCACAGCTCGGCCAGAGGAGATTTTTTTTATAACAAGAGGAGATTTTCTTTGTTGGTGAGAAGAAGGTTGAGGGAGATAACAAGAAGGAAACCTATTAGTCAGATAATAAATGCAAGCCGAAGGTGAAGATGGAAAAGTCCAAGAGCAAGGGAAAACTTGTGAAGGCTAAGTTTAGAGTTCCTGAGGTCACTCCTTCTCATCCACATGCATACGAGTACCACTATGGCAGGTCACACTTTTTGAGAAAAATGATGGTGTCATCACTGAGCTCAAGCTACCAGCCACCATAAGCATAAAACTGTCATGTCAAGCTCGTGACGTTAAACAAGCGCTTGTTGGGAGGAAACCCATGAATTTTCTGCTTTTGTCTTGTTTTTATTCCTTTTTAGCACTAATTATAATTCGTCTATTTGCAGGTAAATCCTTAACTCATTTCAATCACCAACTTTCAATTTCATGCATATATCATCATACAGGTAATCATAAACCTAAAATAGGCTTAAAGCCCTTCCATCATAATAAGCATACATCCATGACATATTTACAATACTGAATTACCATTACACTTACAACTTTAACTTCAATTTACAAAAATCCAGATATTACAACTTTACTTAACAAATGAATTCATAACTAAAATGACAAATATGATACACTGAAGCAAAATATGCATCACTACTCCACTCATCATCATGCGGGCTTCTTGCCCGCTGCTCCATATCCACTGGTACATCCTGAAATAAATGCCCAGAGACGGGGTGAGATATACGGATATATCTCAGTAACCAAGAGGGTCTGGAGAAAACTCCGCCCAATGGTTCACTTCGATGTATATCAATAATATAAAACACCATCACTGTTATAAAATGGGATAAAGCAAGGGATTTAGAGAAAGGGAAAATATCATAAACAACTACGACATGCGGGATGGTAGCTACCAATACCACGCCATGTCCTCGGCTATACGCCTATGGGTACTACCCCTGGCGTGTTCAGAGAACAACCCACCAAGTTACCCCTTCCAACCATATACACCCGAGACAACCTAGTGTGCTCCTATCCGGATAACACACCATGACCCTGGGTCAACCGGAACTCCCTCTCGGAGACCTATCCAGTGACAGTCTAGAAACACTTTCCCGAAGGCTAAAAATATCTACGGGCCAGAGATCTGGTACATAAGTACCCACTGTGATAATGCACATGCATGCTCATGCTGTTCTACACTACTCATACACACTTCCTACCGTTGCCATCAACTAGCAAGGTGGAACACAAAAGGGGAACAAGCCCCAGTACCAAGAGGTTACCTTTCTTTTTATCCGTCCACTGAGCTCCGCAGAAACTCCACTTATAGCTTGATACAGAGGGAATGCCTACACAGAGGTCAGTTCCACACACTTAGAACTTTAACCACTCATGAATTTCAAAATAACTTGTGTAAATCACATCACTTACCTCAATCCACTTGGTCCAGGACCACGGGCAATCCATTGTTTCACTGTTCCAATTTTAAATCCACGTACGGCAACCTATACAACCATGTATAGCCGTCAGTTTCGGTCAAAACACGACAAAACGCGAAAACGTCAAATTCTCACCTCCACCTTGTAGGGTTCGGCCAAAACAGTGTTAATTTATGTTTTATTTTTCTAAATTTTCTTTCTCATTTTATTATACTTACTTAGGTTACCAAAAGGCTAGTTCAATCATCGTCTTCCCGTTTTACTACTTTTACCCAACGTTTTGCGAAATATTTCACTTTAGGCACATTAGGCCAATTTTAACACTTATTATTTTTGAATTGATCCTTCCACATGCCAATCACCACACAACCCATCTAATGACTTTTTCAACACACAACACATCACCAAAATTTTCCAAAACATCATTTACTCACTTATACATAAATGGTCGAATTCTATGTTTAGCCAAACCAAGGATTTCCACTCAATTCCCATGGTCCACACCTCACACAATCACTTCATATCATCATATAATCACACTAAAATTCACCATACCACACATTAACATAAAATTCAAAATTCCATTTCATGCACTCAAATTTGTCTAAGTTAAATTTCACCATTTTTCGCTTAAAATTTTCATTGCATTTCTAGCATTAATACATCATTCTAAGACAATATCATCTAATAGACATTTTCCATTTGAGCTCTCTAACACAACATATCACAAAATCCCTCTTTAGGGTCCATAATCAAAACTCCAGAATCAACCAATGAAATGCAATAAAATTGATTTTTAACTTAGTAAAATTTTTGGGTGTCAAGACTTTGAATTTTGAAAATGTGTTAGGAGTGTATTGGTGAGTGGTTGTATGATTGTATGATGATATAATATGATGATTTGAGGTGTGAAGTGGTTAAAATTGATAGAAATTCATTGTATGTGAACTAGTGAGATTTCGGCCATTTGAGGGAAATTGGGGAATGGATGTTTTGGATAATTTTAGTGATGTGTTGTGTGTTGAAAAGGTAAATAGTAGGGTTGTGTGGTGATTGGCATGTGGAAGGATCAATACAAAAATAATATGTAGTGAAATTGGCCTAATGTGCCTAAAATGAAATATTTCGCAAAACGTTGTGTAAAAGTCGTAAAACAGAAAAACGGCGATTGAACTAGCCTTTTAGTAACCTAAGGAAGTGTAATAAAATGAGAAAGAAAATTTAGAAAAATAAAACCTAAATTAACACTATATGGGCCGAACCCTCCAAGGTGGTGGGGAGAAAATTGACGTTTTCGCGTTTTGACGTAATTTGACTGAAACTGGCGGCTATACATGGTTGTATAGGTTTCCGTACGTGGATTTAAAACCGGAACAGTGAGACAGTGGATTGCCCTTGGTCCTGGACCAAGTGGATTGAGGTAAGTGATTTGATTCACACATGTTTTGTGAAATTCAAGTGTGGTTTAAAGTTCTAAGTGTGTGGAATTGACCTCTATGTAGGCATTTCTTGTGTATCAAGCTATAAGTGGAGTTTCTGCGGAGCTCAGTGGACGGATAAAAAGAAAGGTAACCTCTTGGTACTGGGACTTGTTCCCCTTTTGTGTTCCACCTTGCTAGTTGATGGCAACGGTAGGAAGTGTGTATGAGTAGTGTAGAACAGCATGAGCATGCATATGCATTATCACAGTGGGTACTTATGTACCAGATCTCTGGCCAGTAGATATTTTTAGCCTTCGGGCAAGTTTTTCGGACTGCCACTGGATAGGTCTCCGAGAGGGAGTTCCAGTTGACCCAGGGTCGTGGTGTGTTATCCGGATAGGAGCACACTAGGTAGTCTCGGGTGTATATGGTTGGAAGGGGTACCTTGGTGGGTTGTTCTATGAACACGTCAGGGCTAGTACCCATAGGCGTATAGCCGAGGACATGGCGTGGTATTGGTAGCTACCATTCCCGCATGTCGTAGTTATTTTCTGATATTACCCCCCTTTCTCTAAATCCCTTGCTTTATCCTGTTTTATAACAGTGATGTTGTTTTATATTATTGATATACATCGAAGTGAACCATTGGGTGGAGTTTTCTCCAGAACCTCTGGGTTACTGAGATATATTCGTATATCTCACCCCGTCTCGGGGCATTTATTTCAGGAGGTAGCAGTGGCACGGGAGTGGCGGGCAAGAGGCCCATAGGAAGATCATGAAGTGTTGTCATTAATTATCCATGATCATGTCATTTTAGTTATGAATTCATTTGTTAAGTAAAGTTGTAATATGTGGATTATTGTAAATTGAAGTTAAAGTGTAAGTGTAATTGTAATTCAGTATTGTAAATATACCATGGATGCGTGCTTATTATGATGGAAGGGCTTTAGGCCTACTTTAGGTCTATGATTATCTGTATGATGATATATGCATGAAATTGAAGTTGGTGATTGAAACTATAAAAGAATTGAAAGTGAACTGCTTATGTTTTAAGTATAAATTGGATTGGGTTGTAAGTGCCCCAAGGCGTTGTTGGACCTTGTGTGTGCCACCCATTGGATTTTGCTGGATTTCAGGTGTATTAGTGATGTTAAACAGGTTATGCAAATTTGGGGATTTTAGGAAATACAAAGGAAACTCTGGCGAATTTTCTGTAGAATTGGCAGTTTTTGGGTGAACTTTGGAGGAGCATATCTCTCTCCATAGTGGTCCGATTGGGACGTGCCATACGCCATTTTGAAGCTTAAGATGTCCCCTACGTTGTGTCAAAAGCCTAGGATCATTGGTGGTGTGCGCAGCCCATGGGGGCTGAAGACATGTTCTGCCCTATTCTGTCCTGTTTAGTGGGCAGATTTGAGGCAGTTTAGGGGAATTATTTCCCGCTTCGTTACTTGGTCAAATTAAGCGTACGATATATCAAATCGAAGTTTGAGTTGTCTAGTTTATGGTGTAAAAGTTTGAGAGACATTGGCTGGGCGGTCAGGTGCAGTTTATTCCGTGAAGATTGGAGGTTTTAGGCTATTTTGGAGTTGGTGGACAAGGTTGTTTGTCCAACTTCAAACGGCGATAACCGGAGCTCACGAGCTCGGAATCGAGTGTGTGATAGCTTGTTAGAAAGTTAATTGAATAAGGAAAAAGGATAACCTGGAGTCTAGGTTTGGATTTTTATTTTGTGTTCGCAGAAAAATAAACTAGTGAATCTGGTTAAGTTGGTAAAAACGTAAAAGTGAGAAATTGACTAAGTGGGTTTATGGGAACCCCTTAGTGTCTTATATGTAGTAAAATAAAGTGTATAAATAGTTTAAGTAAGTCTTCCGCTAGTGTTTCGGTTACGATCATGGTTTTTTAATAGGAAAAAGTTTATTCGCATTTTTATAAATGAATCGCTGTGATTGTAACTGCGCTTAATATCATAATTAATGTTAACAATACCGGTGTACACCGGGCTGTTACATATTGTGAGAGGAAGAATTTAGCATTGGAGGAAACACTTAAGCACTGTGAGGGTACAACATTCGGATTTGGAGCAAAAGGCTCAGGTATGGCTTATTTTTCTTTGTTTTTCGAGCTTTCAGCCTTCACTTGCTGATTTTCCTCGCTCTTGCGAGCTACTTAACGTTTAGTGCACAAAAATTCAGCTTGCTGGAATTGCTTGCTAACTTTGCTCGCCCAAGCGAGCAAGCCAGCAAGCATTTTCTAGAATGCCACTTATTTTGTCTTTGTGTATCTTGATGTCAAAATCGTATGAGGCATCACCCATATCCTTCATATCGTAGTTTTTAGAGGAAAATTGTTTCACCTCATATAGCAAACGTTTATCACTGGTTGCAAGTAAAATATTATCTACATATAGCATAAGGAAACAAATTTTGCTCCCACTGACCTTTTGGAGTTTACATGGATCCATGATGTTCTCTAAAAAAACCAAATAGGGAGATAACATCATAAAATCTCAAATATCATTGACGAGAGGCTTGTTTATATATATATATATATATATATATATATATATATATATATATATATATATATTTCTTAAGTTTTCACACCAATTGCTCATCATCACTAGAGGAAAATCCTTCTAATTGTTTCGTATAAACTTCTTCCTCTAGATCTTCATTGGGAAATGTCGTTTTCACATTCATTTTTCGCAACTCTAAGTCAAAATGAGCTACAAATGCTAGAATGATATGAAGAGAATCTTTCTTAGATACATGAGAAAGTGTCTTCTTATAGTCGATTCATTCCTTTTGATTAAATACTTTGGCTATGAGTCTTGCTTTATATCTTTCAATGTTTTCTAATGAGTCTTTGTTAGTTTTGAAGACTTACTTACATCCAATTGCCTTTGCACCATCACACAACTGAATAAGATCCCAGACTCCATTAGATGACGTAGAATTCATTTCATCTTTCATAGCATTATACCAAAAATTTGATTCTTTACAATTTATGGCTTGTGAATTTGGCTCCAATATTATAGAAGGGTCGGCTTGGCTCAGCGGTAAGCTTGCTTGCCGTGGTGTGTCAGGTCGCGGGTTCGAATCAGTCTCTCTGCAAAAAGTAGGGGAAAGACTGCCTAGAGTATTCCCTTCCCCAGACACTCACGAAGTGGGTATTTGAACTGGGTCGGCCCTATTATAGTCAGATTCATGTAGATACAAAACAAAGTCACTCGGTATTGCCTATTTTCTTATTCTGGTATATCTCCTCAATGGTGTTTTATTATCTTCTTGAGGAACTTGTTGATCAACAATTTCTTCTTGTCCCTTATGAATAACTTGATTTATTAGATTATCATCAGGTTACAGGTCTTGTATGACCAGTTATACATCACTCAATTAAGCTGGAGAAGCATTGTGAGCAACAATTAGTCTCAAACTTGAAGTGGATGGTTGAGAAACTGAATGATCTTTCTCAGAAACAAAGTCTCTGGATTGATCGCTCCCACTAATTAGGTCATTCTTAAGAAATTTAGCATTTCTTGATTCCATAATCCTTTTTTTTATACATGGGTGGGAATTGAACACATAACTTAATATAAACTATCAAAATCTCTCACCATTAGACCAAATCTAGTGACTTTGATTCCACAATCCTAATATTGTGATATGTATACTAAAATTTGTATCACTTAGTCATTTTAGCATATCTAATAAAGGGATATATTTTTCTTATGTTGTAGGAAAAATATTACCTCGTGTTGTAGACATAAAAGTATAAGTTGGACCCATATGTAAGAGGAGAGAGAAAAAAAAGTGGTGGGACCTAACCACTTTTTGTTTGTGTAGAAAAATTGTTTATGTCATGTAAAATGAGATAAACATAACCCATCTAATAAAATACCCACTAATAACTGTATAGGAAATTGTTGGCCCAGATTAGTTTTAGCTGTTTAACTATTTTCTTTTTCAGTTTTTTATGTTCCTTGTTTCCAGAAAAATTAAACAACCATGCGTGTTGTCCTAGTTTTCAATTGAAAAGTAAAAAATAGTTGTGTAATAGAAAGATAGGCTAATTGACCATATTGTCTATTTTAGATAAAATATTTATTAAAATTATTCTACTTTTCAAATTATATGTCAATATATCTCATTCGGTCAAACTTAACCGAACGAGTTCCATCTTAACGTCAAACTTTATACTTGCTCTGTGACAGTTACGCAAGTAAAATGGATATTGTCTATCAAGAAAATGGATATTTACTCTCCATTTTACTTAGCAAATATTGGATAGGTTACATTAAATTAATCAAATTGACATTAAATAACATTCAAAATTATAAAATATATGGCATTATTTTTGGAATTGATGAAAATATTAAAAAAAATTAATTTATTAATAATAATAACAATTTAATCCACAAGATTTTGGTTTTCAAATATAAAAAAAAAAGAAAAATCAATTATCATATCATTATTATTATAAATTTGGTATTAAGTTTAGACAAATTTTGAAATATTAATTTCATTTATACGGTAATATTTTAAAATTTGAGCAAATTTAAAAATATCAAATTTTTATTAATAATGAAAACTTGATAAAATAAAAACCAATAATAATATTATTATTATTATGAAAAAATTAATTTTTTTGAATTTTTTTTTATAACAATATTTTTGAATTTACGATCAACTTGAATATAATTATCAATTTATTGCTAATTCAAAAATGTCAAATTTATGGTGTATTGGATTAGGATTTTAAAAGAATTTTTTATGATAAAAAATCTTATACATTTTAAAAACTATTTACGATGGTGTATTGGATTGGGATTTCAAAGTATTATTTTTGAACAAAAAATTTATTGGTATTCAATTAAAATTTCAAAATGATTAAAAATAGTCATGTGGTATTCGATTATGATTTAAAAAGATTATTTTATAGTCCTTCCAAAATCCGTTCGTATTCAATCAGGATTTTAAACAAAAGAAAAATAATCTTATGATATTCAAAATCTTACAATTTTAATGGATTTTCTAGTGTGAATTTCATGACACTTTTAGTGAAAAATATAAATAGGATGCCTCTCCCACAATCACATCCGATCCCCTAGGATTTTTTGAAATTTTTCTATTGTAGTGTCTTCTTCCGCCATTGAAGCTTTGTCAAAGCTCAAAATAACATATATTTGAGCGATTTTCATCACAAAACAACCTAAAAATAACAACACAACAAGGTTTTAATCTAATTCATCTAAAAAATAGCATATTTTAAACGATTTTTGAGAATTTTTGGAAGTTTAAAAATAATTTTTCAAGCTATTGGTAGCAATTTTTTTGCCACAAAAATGTGTAATTCTTGTATTAAAAATAACATCAAACGGTGAAAAAACTACTCGGGAACAAAAAATCCCCAAATCAAATTTTATTTTACGTCAATAAAACAATATCGATTTAAAGAAAGATTGGAACTTTCATAATATGCACCTTATGTGTCATAACAATACATTCATAAACGATATTCCTTCGCTATAGGAAACGATTTCAAATAATTTTTGTGTCAATAAATCACTAAAAACTTGTTTTTCAAAAGCCCAAAACAATTTGAGGTTTCAATGTATCGATTGATAATTTGAGAAATTTTCTAAAATTTCATGTAATAAAACCCAGAAATTCAGATTCGAAATTTTCTTGGAATACTTATTGAAAACATGTATGTGATATATGGTTAGAAAACTCTCATCACATAGAACAATAACCCAAAGGTTTACAAGATCAATTGCAAAAAAATTCAAATGAAATTTTATCATGAATTTTACTGATTGAGAAAATTATATTAGGTTTTACTTTTTTTATTAATATAATTGCATTTCTTTGTTATTTTGTTTTATTGACTCTTGTAGTTTTGAATTTTTAAAAAAAATCATATTTTTTTAAATCTTATAAATCCATATTATTCTTTCAAATCTTATAAATTCTATTAAAATCCTTAAAACTCAATATTATGAAATCTTGATTGTAAATTTTTTAAAAAAAATGTCTTTAAAGTCCCTACAATGCAGTAGCATTTTCTCGTTCCTGCTCTTGGGTTTGACCATTGAGTGGAAAATTATCTTCTTCATTTGGTATTAGAGCTATGCATATATGATTATAAAATCCAATTTTTTTTATTTATTAAAATAATTCTAAATTTGCAAATATAACTAAAGTTCATGATAAAATTTTGTTTGGAATTTTTTGCAATTGATCTTTGAAACCTTGGATTTTTTGTTTTACATTATGAGAGTTTTCTAACCATATATCATATGCATGTTTTCATTCAATATTATAAGAAAATTTTGAATCTGAATTTATGAGTTTTAAATTAAACTTATTACGTAAGGAAGAATTAAATCACACTTTATTACAAAAACGTATAACGGAAATATTAAATTAAAATAGATTTGAATTCAAATTTTGAATTCAACAGTGGTGCGACCATCTGGCGCCTTGTTTGGTCTCTCGCGCGGTCTTCCTGTCCTTGTTTTTCAAATTTTAAATTTCTTCACCTCTTAACATATAAAAATATTGAATAATCAGTCAATGTGTGTCTGAACATGGATTATTAATAATTCATTAAAAATAATAACCTTTATTACTGAATTATTGTCAAATCCTTATTCTTTTCACTCTGAAATATCTATATGCCGAAGGCATATCAATTAATTTTTAAAATATTGAAGAATATTATGTTATACAATATCATACCAAACGCTGGATAGTATTAAAATTTAATCAGGTCTTATACAATCATGTCTTATACTATCAGACATCAGGCCTTATACTATCAGACCTTATCATATACTATGCACCAAACATGCCCTTAGTACAAGGAAGGCCTAGCCACATTGGAACCAGCAAGTACCTGGCACTAGCTGATTTTCAAAATCAGAAGCTTTTTTTATCTTAGTAACTACAAATGGTTTGCTTCCTCCATAGCTGTTGGCTTTGGCATTAGCTTTTTTTATGGTTGACTGATTTTTGGCATTGGCTTCCCGATTTTTCAGGCTCCGCTAAGGGGTAACATGTAATTTAGCCAATTATTTTCAATCGATACGTTGAAACCTTAAATTGCTTTGTAACTTTTGAAAAACACGTTTTTAGTTATCTATTGACACAAGAATTATTTGAAATTGTTTCCTATAGTGAAGGAATTTCATTCATGAATATATTATTACAAAATATAAAGATAATATTATGAAAGTTTCAATCTTTTTTTAAATTGATCTTATTTCATTGACATAAAATTAAAATTAGTTTGAGAGTTCTAGTTTTCCTGTTATTTTTTCACTATTTTATGTTATTTTTAAGGTTTTAATGTTTCTAAAGTGAATGTAGATAAGTTATCTACATTCGTTCCCAAAACGACGTTATTTTGGGTTGAAAAATTAAAAAATTATAATGAAAAAGACTATTATAACCCCCAATTAAATTATAATTACATAAATACCTTGATTCCCGCCTCAAAACGACGTCATTTTGGGCTAACTGTAGATAAGATATCTACATTGACTGTAGAAAAAACGAACCATATTTTATAATAAAAATCATATCTTTTTGTGCTAAGAAAAATCGCGACCCATAGCATGAAAAATTATTTTTTAAACTTTCAAAAGCTCTTAAAAATCTGTTGTTTTTAGATTGATTATATTATAATCTTGTTGGTTTGTTGTTTTTGTTTTGTGATAAAAATTACTAAAAGAATATGTTATTTTTAACCTTTGTCAAAGTTTTCATGGCAGAACTCGGTTTTGAGTGGCTCAATGGGCCAGAAGAAGAATAGGGCACTGTAGAGAAATTTCCAGAAATCTAGGCCTCCTATTTATGTTCACTAAAATATTTCACAAAATCCACAATAATAGAAAATTCATTAAAATCCTCATATTTTTGAATACTAGATTTTCCTTTATTTAAAATCCTGATTGAATACTAACATATTTGGACAGGCTCTAAAATAATTTTTTAAAATCCTAATTGAATATTACGTGGTTTTTTCAATCCTTTAAAATCCTAATTAAATATCATTGATTTTTTTTGTCCAAAAATAATCCATTAAAATCTTTTGAAATTTCAATCTAATTTTTCTGTTAATAATAATAATAATTTGATTAAAAAATTAATAATTAGATTATTTTTATTGATATTAAATATGATATTTAAAAAAAAATGGAATTTTGATCGTGTTCTCCGTTAATTCTCAATATGATTATTTATTTATTGAGGAAGGTTATACTTACAACATTTTCTTTTTATAATCTCTTACAACCATATTTTATTACCGTTGATTTCCGCTAATCAACGATTATCGTTTATTATGAATTAATAATTAATTAATAAGTTTAATTTGAAAAAAATGATAACTGTTGGAAATTAACGGTGATAAAATATAAGTGTAAAAGGTTATAAAATAATAAATTTGTAATTATAACTTCCTCTCATTTATTGTTGGAGATCACTCAATAATCAATATGATTCTCAATCTATGCGTAACTCCAAAAATTTGAAATCTATAAATGATACTGATAGGCATAATAGAACGCATATTCCACGCCTCACTGAAGCATCATACATCATCGTCCTCTCTGGTAGTTAAACTCAAAGCAGAGGGAGCACCACCACAATCCTTCCTCGTTAAAAGAAAGGTTATAACATTCCATATAGAGAGAGAGAGAGAGAGAGAGGCGATGCCGGAGGAAACGACGTCGATTGACTACGTGATGGAGGCAGCGTCTGGGCCCCACTTCTCGGGTCTGCGACTGGACGGCCGTAAACCAACATCGTCAACCTCATCTCCCGCTCCTGATTCATCCCTAACAACCGATTCCCTTCCCAATCAACCCTTCGTCATAGGTCTTTTTTTTTTCTTTCTTTTTTTGGCACTTTTATTTGTTTTGTTTTGTTTTGTTTGTTTGTTTGCGTGAATTGAATGTGTGGTGGTGCAGGAGTTTCTGGTGGTACTGCCTCAGGGAAGACCACCGTGTGCGACATGATCATTCAGCAGCTTCACGATCACCGCGTCGTCCTCGTCAATCAGGTAATTAATAATTAATTCTCTCCCCTCTTATTCTTTTTTATTTTTCATTTATTTTTTCTGGTATCCGTGTAGGATTCCTTTTATCGTGGTTTGAGACCGGAAGAAATGGAACGCGTGCACGAGTACAATTTCGATCACCCTGGTAATTGCCGTTTAAATTGTGTTGTTGTCGTATTGAGTGAGTGAGTGAGTGAGTGAAAATTGTCGTTCCTTGCAGATGCTTTTGACACTGAGCAGATGTTAGAGTGCATGAGGAAGCTCATCAGTGGCCAGTGTGTGCAAGTCCCCATTTATGACTTTAAGAAACACCAACGGTGTTCCGAGAGTTTTCGCCAGGTACAATTTCAATGCATCTTCCGGGGTATGGTATCACATGGTTACACACACACACACACACAAACACATATTATATAGCTCTCCATGTTGAACCCCGACTAGTAAAGATAGGGGTGAAGATAATCTTTATACGCAGTCTTACCTTTGCATATTTGGAAAGAGGCTATTTCCCATATTCGAAGCCATGACCTTACATATATATTATAAAAACATTCACGAACTGTTGGCCTAATTTAAGTATATCAATGAAAGCGCCAGTTAGGATCACTATGCCCTTAAGTTATTTTAAGTCATCTGTGGATACATTAAGATATTCTTATCCAAGATCTACTAATTCAGTAAAAGCATGTGATTTCTTGATAAAAGAAGAAATTCCATTACATGGAATGAAGGGATACGAAGGAGGATAATGCTATATGAGCAGCTCTTAAAAGAGACAACAATCATGTTTCATAGAAGTTATTTGTCTATTGTCATACAACTCAAATAATTGCTTCACACACATACTGGCAGGTTCAAATATGATCAAAGAGACTGTAGAAAATTTCTATAAGCATACAAAAGTAGGTTAATTATATTTTGATTTTTAGTTCTATACTTTTTCACATGCAAGAGTGTGACTGATCAGAGTAGAGTTTCATAGAACCAAAATTTAAAATCCCAAACAGCATTTCATCACCATATACAAGCAAGTCAGGAACAACACACACTACATTCTCAACAATTATTTTGAATTTCATGGAAGATGGGAGATTGTCCCTTGAGAAAAGTGATATGGGTTTTTAGTTTTCCTCTATGTTTCCTCAACGGGTAGCCTCCTAGAGTGAATGCATTGATTTCAGAAAGAGAGTTGGATTCTGCCAAGGGTTTTAGGAGGTCTTGGCTGAATGAAAATAAGGAAGGGATGAATGGAGTGTGATGATAAAGTGTTTGGGTGTGAGTAAGACTTGGATGGCTTGGCCTTTCTTAGATGATTGCATGAAGTTTCTTGAGAAGGTGAGACTTGAGAGTGATATAGGGATGGCTGTAGGGGAGAGTAGGAGGAAAGTATGGGATGATTAGACTAGTGGGGTGAGGGGAAAAGACCAATTTGCCCTTTGCACACAAGGTGTGATAAGGGAAGAGAGTGAGGGTATTTTGGAGAGCTGAAATTTTGTTACTTACGAAAATTTAATTACCCACTTAGTTATTAGACACCCACACTCAGAATTATACAACCATTCATATATATGTATATGTAAAATAAGCCAAAATTTCAGGCATTACATCTCTAATCCCTCTGCATATTGTCAACGAGACTTTCTTTCAAAACCTTTTGTTGAACAGAAGTGAGAGGCCATAAGAAAGTTGAACAGCAGTGAGAGGCCATAAGAAAGTTGAACAGCAGTGAGAGGCCATAAGAAATTTGAACAGCAATGAGAGGCCATAAGAATGCATACATAGAAAAGTTTTCTGATCTTGTGCTTTCCCAAACCTTTGAAAATTAAGTAGTTCTTAACAGTGGACAAACCTATGCTCCAACATGCACACCAAAAAGCCTTCTCCACTTTGAAAAGGCTGATAGTCAATTCAAAAACATCTGTATAGCTGTTTCCTAGTTTGAATAACTTATCACGTGCATATCAGCAGACAGAACTTAATTAGTTCTACAAATCACACACAATGTAAGTATTACATGTTGCACCTGATGAAATCTCTGTCATATTTTATGAGCATTGAAATGTATCAGATGGTTACTTTGCCATTTACTTTTTTCTTGTATCTATTTGACTGTTTTTCTGGTCCTTTGCTGAATAGTAGTTGACACCTGTACTTTCTCCTCAGGTCAATGCCTCTGATGTCATTATATTGGAGGGAATTCTTGTATTCCATGATCAAGATGTCCGTGATCTGATGAACATGAAGATCTTCGTTGACACAGGTTTGATACATTTGTATGTTCATCCCCCCGTCCCCATCCCCAATGGTGTGTCTTGTGAGTTTTTGAATTGTTTATAAATACAATACAGTGCTATAATTACTAATTATTTGGAACCGTTTTCTGTATCTCTTTATTTCTCCCATTGTCATGTTTTATGTGGCATTTCTCTAGGTGCTTGGTAAAATAAAATACATGAAAATATACATGAATCATTTGTTAAGAATATGAAAAAAATAAACTCCTAGAAATAACTTATACACAATATATTTACTGTAGGACTGATCCATGCTTGAGCCATAGGATGCTTAAGATTATTTAAAAAAAAATAAAAAATCATTGTTGATACTCACTTTTATAGTTTTACTACTACTGCAAAGCATGATGTTTTTTCGATGCTTGAATGGCTTATGTAGACAGTTTCCTTGAAAATCTGTAGGAATAAAATAATAGAGTAAAATGTTTCATATTATTTTTGTTAATGGAAAGATGCACTTTTGAACGTATATTGGTTTAAATTTTCTAATAAATAAACTTCTCATTGATATATTTTTTATATCTATACTCTGAGTCTCATAAATAATTATGCTTTGTGAACTGCAACATATCTGGTATAAGTTCAGTCACATAAAATAAGGGTTTAATAAACCTATTTCTCCATATGTTGTTCCCTATGTTTATCGTCTTTTCATTCCTGTCATTTTGTGGTAAATTCTTAGATTAGCTGCTGGCCTTTAATTGAAGATAACTAAGAAAAAGACTGCTATTATTTATTTTATATAGTAATAGAAGCTCTCACCCCACTCTGCTCTCTGTCAAGCTTTATCTTTGCTTATTGATTTGCGTACAGATGCTGATGTGAGGCTTGCTCGTAGAATTAGACGTGACACAGTGGAGAGGGGCAGAGATATAAACTCTGTTCTTGAACAGGTAAGTCCAACTATTTAATTGTTAACCATGGTTTTACACCAGTTAGGCTGATAATGATAACTTTTTCATATGAATTTATTTTTGTGAGGAAGTTTGATATGTGAATAGAGAGAGAATTTTATAGTCCTCATGAGATGTGATCTATCACATTGCATATTTGTTCCTACCTGCTTGTAATGTTGGTTTTGCAGTATGCAAAGTTTGTTAAGCCTGCCTTTGATGATTTTGTTCTGCCATCAAAGAAGTATGCTGATGTGATCATTCCTCGTGGAGGTGATAATCATGTTGCCATTGATTTGATTGTGCAACATATCCGCACAAAGCTTGGTCAACATGATCTATGCAAAATATATCCAAATGTGTATGTTATTCAGTCAACGTTCCAGGTATCTATGAACACAGTTTGTCAGTTGTTTTATATATTTTTTATTCTCCAGTTTTGATAATTTAAAATCTGTGGAAGATCCTTCGGTACATCCTTGCTACCTACCCAAACAGAGTGGGGTACCTTACTTTATGAAGCATTTTATAGACCCTTTTTGTTACAATTTTTTTATTTTTTCTTGGAATTGAAAAGAACGATTGTCCTTAAGTTTTACCTTTTTGTGAGTCATAGTAGGAAGCACGTGTTAAATAATGCTGAAACATTACCATATCTCTGATGGATTGTTTTTTTGGAATTTTATTTCAATGTAACAAAAGTACTTAATCTATTATGATCCCGAAAGAAGTTATATTTTTTTATAAGACATGGAGATTGGTTGATGTTTTTATATTTAATTTGGACGGATAATCAAGGTGGTGAAGGAACTAGAAATTGAGAATAATCATGTTTCAATTTCAAGGCCACGACTTGTCATTATATACAGTAATTAAATGATACAAATGCATAGCTATAGTACATAGGGCGAAATATTCCTTCTAGAAAGAAAGGAACATAAGTTGTTTGTGCATGGTAATTCTTGCAGCTCTCTTTTCTGTTCACAGTCTTCAAGCTGATATAATGAACTGTTCCATCTATACTTGGTCCTTTATTGGTTATGCTTATATGTTCCAGATAAGGGGAATGCATACATTGATTCGTGACCGAGACATATCAAAGCATGATTTTGTATTTTATTCAGATCGACTTATACGCCTGGTACTGTATGCTTTATAGCTTGCTGAACTTCTTTACTTCATGACTTTTTAGTACTTGGTACACTAGACATAACATAACTGGCTTTTACTGATCTTGGTTATTAGGTTGTCGAGCATGGTCTAGGTCATCTGCCATTCACTGAAATGCAAGTGGTTACTCCGACAGGTAATCATCTTTCCCTCTCCTCAGTCCTGGCAGTTTTTATGTTCTGTGTTCATTGTAACACCTCTTGTTTGGGAAACAAGACAAATGGATGCTTAATTAACTGAAATGACGTTTATATTACAGGATCTGTGTATACTGGTGTTGATTTCTGCAAGAAATTGTGTGGTGTTTCAATTGTTCGAAGGTGAGCTTCGAACCTGGTATTAATTTTAGTAGGTCCAATCTAAAAGATAGGGTGCGACTAGAAATTCAATAATGGAAGTAATAACACATGTTCCCTTGTTTGATTAGATTAGTTATCTCAGATTCTCTCAGTGGGTGTGTTTACTATCCAGTAAACATTGAGTCCTGATGCTAAAACTGGAGTTATTCGCTTTGCACACTATCTAGGCTGTTTCTTGGGGGCTGAATATTTTTTTATTGTTTTTGCATTATAGTGGTGAGAGCATGGAAAATGCACTTCGTGCATGTTGTAAAGGCATTAAAATTGGAAAAATTCTTATTCATCGGGATGGAGACAATGGAAAACAGGTAAATAATGGAACCATGATGTTGACTTAGAACAGCCCTCATTGATATGTTCTCTACGGATGTTGTTAGTGTTTAATGGTAAACTCTTTGCTTCTCTATTTACCAAAAAAAAAACTCTTTGAGCAGCTTATTTATGAGAAGCTTCCCAAGGATATTTCAGAAAGGCATGTCTTGCTTCTTGACCCTGTCCTTGCTACAGGTGAAGATTTTAAATGTTCTCCCACTACTCTTATTGTTCCACTATATCTACCTTACTGTGTCCTATTTCAATAGGCTTTATTCCTGAAATCCATTATGCCAGCAATTGCTCATGCTTTTATTTGCATTCTTTAAATTCATTGGAAAAAAAACGTGCTAATAATATGCAGAAAGAATACTAATCTGGGATAAAGCAACAATTTCATTGACTAAAGACATGGATTGTGAGAAAAATTATTTATCTTTTGTAAATTATATTTAACCAAAAAACAACCAATTAACAATAGGGTTCTTCAAGTCTTAAATAGGCAAAACAAAATAAAATGAAAATAAAATTAAACAGTATCAAAAGAAATCATGCGCGATCAAAGGAGATAACGCATAATCAAAAGAGAATCAAAGAAATAACAGAAATATAAAATAATGGTTAATGACTAAAATTCCCTAAATTATAGAATAAGCCTAGAAAGCCCAAAATGATGCATGGACACGCACACGTATGGATATTTCTAAGCCAATTTTAGGTGGAGGTGTTCATCAACCGATTCAAACCGCGATGACCGAACCGATAACCGAATAAACCGAAAATCGAAAACCGAAAAAAAAACTACAAATTTTAATTGGATTGGATCGGTTTTCGGATTGGGAGATGAAAACCGATCCAATCCAAACTGATCCAATATATTAATTTTCCTCTACCTACTTGGGTCTTTCCCCAATCATAGCCCAAAAAATTCTAAACCTAAGAAAAAACCTAGTCACATCTAATCAATAAAATTTCATCTATGTAGAGCTTCATATCTCATTGTCCAAAAAAAATTATATTATTACTGGTGCTTTTATATTTAAAAAAATAAAAATACAAAACCAATATATACAAAAGATATTATTTGCACAATAATCATGAAATAAATTTTAGGATTTTCAAAAATCGAAAACCGAACCAGTCCAAACCGAAAAAAATCCGATTGGATCGGATCGGATTTGAAAAAAAATCCAAATCAAAAGGATGATTACATGATCAAACCGAAGAGATTGGATCGGATGATTTTTATTTCCAAAACCGATCCAATCCAGACCGCGAACACCCCTAATCTTAGGTGTATCAAATTCACTCAAAATTATTTGCTACTATAGGGTAGCATGTTAATTATGTTACTGATTTGATATTTTATGGAATTACTTTTGTGAATGTGGAATACTATTTTCTGGGGAATCGGGGATGTGAGAGAGGATGATATAAATACAATTGAATTTGAGATAATATAGATGCAATTGTGTTAGCTAGATATCACATATAGAACATGTAAAAGCTGATAATAGTGACCCGCTAAGTTGTATTTTAATTATTATTTTGAGATGGCAAACTAACCTAGTAGTCTACTGTTGATTTGTTAGAATCCTTCTCATCTAATGGTTACTTAATCCATTTTGTGTTTTCTCTGCTGATAATAAAAATTTAACATAAATAACTTCCATTGTAGGTAACTCTGCCAACCAGGCAATTGAATTACTCATTCAGAAAGGAGTTCCAGAATCCCACATTATATTCCTGAATCTCATTTCTGTGAGTTAATTTTGATGCCTTCTTTGTAGATAAAATCATAGTTATCTGATTATTATTTCAGACTGTTTACACTCACGGATCTTGTGGATCTCTTTGAATTCAGGCTCCCGAGGGAATCCATTGTGTATGTAAAAGGTTCCCATCATTGAAAATTGTCACATCTGAGATTGATGTGGCCTTAAATGAAGAGTTTCGTGTTATCCCGGGATTGGGCGAGTTTGGTGATCGCTACTTTGGTACTGATGATTGATCCCTTATGTGGAGACACCTTTTATGTAGCAGCTTGCTGCATTGTAATGAGATATTAAAGATTCAGCAGTATTCAGCTTTGCTGTTATTGAAGTCAAGCATATTAGAATAATCTGAATGTAAATTCACTTATGGGGGAATGATTTTTAGCTTTATTAGTTAGAATGTAAAGAGCAGTCTTAGTAAGATGTTGATGTTACCATTCAAAATTTGAGTAGATAATTCTACCTATTTCGTTCAGCAAAGGTCACGTGGGTAAAATTTTCATAGATATCAATTAAGTGGTGGAGCCAGGATTTAATTTTAGCCGGTGCCAAAAAATCTGACATCAAATTATAAAATTTTTTTCATAATTACACAAATTTATTAGGAAAAAAATTTACTTAAAATTTTCAAAGTAATAGGATCAATGTTATTTTAACTAATAATAGTTATTTATTTAAAATTTAAAATATAATATAAAATAAAATTTGTAAAGAAGTGCAAATTATATATACATATATGAATTTTTCATGTGATTTTTATGCACATTTTCATGTGATCTTTGATAACATTATTTCATGTGATGTTAATGAAAGCTTATTTCATGAGATGTTAATGAAAATTGATTTCATGTGGTCTTTGTGAATTAAATTTTTTTTTTTATATTTTAATTTGATTTGGGCCCATAAACTTTAGTTTGCAAATTGATAGGACTTACAAGTCGTATTCAATTTTTTTAGTTTTTTATAATATGGCAGACTATAAATCAAATATTTAATAAGTTAATAAGTTAGTATAGGTTTCAAATATTTTACATAGGCTTAAGCTATCATAGCTAAAATTTGGCTTAACTTGGTCCATTTATACCCCTAGCCATGATCTGTGAAGAACATTAACATAGAGGGACAACAAATTTCACAATTAAAAAAAAACATAGAATAATCAGCGACAAATGTCTGAAATCATTTAAATAACACTGGATCCACATACATCATTTAACTAGTGTTTAGATATTTTAAAAATACAAAAAAAGAAGTTGTTAATGGATTTTTCTCTTTAACAGTTTTCACTAATTAATAACCAAAATTCACATTCTTTTGGGATATTCACTAATTAATAAGATGAATTGATTTTTTTATGGAATGATTACTCTCGCTTTGAAATTTTTATTAACTATTTATTATAGTCAAATTATTTTCCTAATTGTATACGCACGTACATGCATGTATAAATTTTTTAGTTACTTTAAATTAAATCAAATTTTAATTTTATAATAAAAAATGAATATGATGATTTCATTGATTATTTTTTATTTCTACCAACGTAATTAAATTGTCAATATTTTTTATTTTTAGCAACGTAATTAAACATCCTTTTATATATATATATATATATATATATATATATATATACATGAGAAATATTATTTTTTGTTTATAATCTATTACAATAATCGTTGATTTTCGCCAGTCAATGGTTAAGATATAATTATTAAAGATTATAAATAAAAATGGGTTGTAAGAATATCCTTTAAAATGTAACTCCTCGTTCTAGAATCGGTTTATTAACCTCAAAATGGTATTAAGCGCATGTTTAATTAGTTAAACGCGGAAGCTTGCTTTATAATTCACTATTAGTTGGAACATAAAAACATGAATAAACTTTTTCTTACTTATATATTGCAATTAGCTAATTATTTCTTGTTCAATTGAAACTACTTAATACCCTCTTGCATCTCTCATCCTTTTAAGAATAAATCTTGCAGCATTGTGTCTGTAATTCGAACATCTAGGGATAATTCCCACCATCCCAACATCACTTGATAGAGAGTATATCTCATTTCTTCAATCTAGAATCCATCCATGGGTTTTATATCTAAGTCTCCATGCCAATGACTTATTAAACAATTCTTGCCAATTCAAGGCTCAAGTATCTACTCTATACAATTAGCATATCTCTTAGGCATGAATATACAATTCATATCTAGTATAAATCTACACATGCTTCTCAAACATAAATACAAGTTTTATGCAACATAGGCATAAAAGCCCTCTATGCTTTCCAAAAGAATAACATGGTATGCACATCTCAAATGATAATAAAACTCATGAATCATGTCATGTAAATATCAAAATAAAGTATATAATACATGTCACTTCACTTTCCTGGCCTCCTGCCATTTGATGCCTCAGCACCATCGATTTCTATACCTGAAATGTAAGTCCCAAAACGGGATGAAATCAACCATCTCAATAAACTAGGGTTCCTTGGAGGGCTCCTCCACCCCTAAGTTCACTTAAGGTGTACCTATAGTATAAAAACCATGTATTCATCATAATATGTATATCAATGCATGTGTGAAAATGTGAATCCTACTGGCCAGAGAATATAACAAGTATACATTACACAAGGAAACACCATTTTACAACATAACGTATGAGGAAACACCATCTCATACTATACATAAGGAAACACCATCTTATGCCTCACACACGGAAACATCGTCTTGTGTGGCACACAAACATACATACATATACATGCAACATACCAAATCATTTTCAACATACCATATCAAAGAACCATCCTCCCTCGGAGTCTGGTGGAACAAACGGGGGATTAACCCCAAGGACCGAAAGCTTACCTGTCAAAGCAACGCCCTCCGGTGTACTCCTTGTATCCAAGGGTCACAACCACAGGGTCCACACTAGTTTCTCACTAGTACCACCTATCATGAGGTGTAAGTATGATTAATCATACCATAATTATAAAACTAGTAATTATAAGTATCATTATCACTACTTATTATTCATACTCATTATGAATCTATATTACTTGCAATATCATCATCACTAATTAACTTATGATAATATAGAACATCTTTTACTAGCACAATAGGGCCCATGAGTCCTTTCACTAAAGAACAATCCAAAAAAATAGACTCTATTGTCAAGCTTGGCACTAAACTTCTCTCACCATTTTTAAAATTGGTATTGTATTTCATTACCATTAATTACAATCTTTAACTACGTTAAACTAGGCTTCTCAAGCTTTCCAACAACATATTATATGTCTCAATTGGTGTTGTATAACTCAGGTTATATCTTTCGCAATTCGACTGCTGCAAACTGGATTTTCAAAAACTAGGTAGTGACTTTAAACTTAATCTATGATTAGTACACTTGTCTATTGGCTCTGAGGTTTTATAGGGTGATATCTATATGTGTTAGCTTCATATAGGTCTAGACTATGCTCAATTTGGAGCTCTGTAGCCCAAGATATGGTCATTTTCCCTAACCATGTTTTTCCTCACAAAAAATATTCAAATACTTCATGAAAGTATTCGAATACTTTATGGGCAGAAGCTAAAAATACTATATTTTACTGCATAATGGGGTACCAAACCCTTATACAAGCCCATGGCATCTTCAAATTGAGATTTGTACATATTTCATGCTATTCTTAACCATGGGAGTACATATCCTAACTCATATGTTATTCAAAATCCCAATTTATAAACCCTAATCTCATGCGTATTCTCCCAAAAAACAAGAGGGAAGTTGAGTAATTACCTAGGGAGCTTCAATCAACCAAGTAGAAGACAATCCAAGCCTCCAATCACAAAAAATACTCCCTTCAAAGCTCAGGTCCGAAAATGGTTCCTCACAATTTGGTTTCTCTCTTTCAAATACAATACCACTAGTGGGGAGGATGAACAAGTGTATAAAAAAAATGAAGATTTGTGGATAATCTCTCTAGTTTCTCTTAGGTTTGATGAAGCCAAATGAGAAGGGAAGAAGAATAGCACTCATTTGCTTGAAGAAGACTATTCGAAGGGAAAAGAGGAGATAATGAGGGGAATTAGATGTGTTTAGGTGCTTTTAAGTTACTTAACTACCCCAAGTGAGTACAAACTTATCTATCCCGCTCACTTAACTCTCAATCCAACTTAACACTTTGGTTTAAAATATGTTTGTGGTAATATCACTATTTTACTTTTAACTTTCAGGTAACTTTGTCTACTCGAAATTAACTGTGGTTTTTAACTCATTTCCATAGTGTGGCTTTAAGTCTTTTCATCACACTACTACTCTAATTAATTCTTTATTAATTATTATCATTCCATAATAATTTCATAAACTCATTAATTATAGGTTAGGGTCATTATACTTTCTATGTCTATATATATATATATATATGGGTTTAATGTTTATGTATAATAAAAATTCTCTATCATAGTCACATAAAAGTGAGTGCATCTCACTATTCTTTTCTCTCTTTCTTATCTTTACAATTGGATCGACTTATTATTATATGAGTTTATTTTTTATATGAGTGTGTTAGAGAAGTTTTTTTACATTAAAAACAGAAACTATTTTACTTATATATATATATATATATATATATATATATATATATATATATATATATAGGGTAAAGGATTTTCCCAGTCAACAGAGATAAGTTATCTCTAATGAGTCCGAAATAACATTATTTTGCGATAAAAATCCAGGTATTTTTGTAATTCTAATATATTGCAGAGTTATATTAGTCTTTATTATTACAATTTTTTAATCTTATAACACCAAAACGCCATCGTTTTGAGCTCACTTGAGATAATTTTATCTCAGATGACTGAAGAAATACTTTTGTCATAAATAAATTAACAAAGAAAGTTCTATAATATTTATATTTATTTAAAAAATTTAATATACTTAAAAATTCAAATTTTAACTTCATTTTTACATTAAATTATTATTATACAATCGACACTTAATTTATAGTAATATTTAAAAGTTAAATATAATTGAAGTATATTTTAAAAATTAATTAGATTAACATTTATTATATTTTAATAAATTAATTTAAAATTACATGAAATATATTTTAAGAAAATTATATATATGGGAATAACATATGTCATTTTAAACGATATAAGCTTATATCATTTTAGATCCTAACCGTTGATTTCCGTCCATCAACGATTATAATCTAGGAACAGTGATCAAAATGTCACTATTCATCAACTTTTTTACCTAAAAGCCACGCAAACAGTCTTATTTTCCAATCTGCCATGGAGGCAAGTTCGCTCTCCGGTGTAGCGAACTCGGTTTGCTGACGTGTCACATTTTTAGTGACCTTCAAACCTTTTTTTTTAATCTGGTACTTGTTATCCACTAGAAATGTGACACGTCAACAAATCGAGTTCTCTTCACCGGATAGCGAACTTGCCCCCGTGGCAGATTGGGAAATAAGACTGCTCGCGTGGCATTTAAGTAAAAAAGTTGGTGAACAGTGGCACTTTGGTCACTGTCCCTATAATCTATTGGATCAAAATTATTAATTAATTAATAATAAATTTGGCCCATTAAGTTTGACCAATGGATTTTAACCGTTGATGGACGGAAATCAATAGTTATGATCTAAAATGATATAAGTTTATATCATTTAAAAGGATAGATATTTTTCCTTATATTTATATTTAAAAACATTGGGTTTTATTAATGTCATGTTACATGATTTAAGTGTTGTTTACACATATAAAAATGGAGAGAGAAAGTTGAATGATGAAAGAGAGAAAAAAACATGTAGACTCACATCTTTAATGTGTGTAGGAAAGTGCTATTATATCATATTACATAATAAACATAAAACCCAAAAACATTAATCATTTGTATTTTAAAATAGATTATTTATTTATTAGGATTTGATTTTCTTATATTGCACGAGAATTCAATTATCATGTTGTGACTCGGGCCCCATATTTATTAAAAAAAGAAAAAAAAAGTTTTGCATGTAAATCGAATGATCACTAATATGAGAGTTGAATTTTCATGCAACATGAGAAAATGTTTTCGCTTATTTATTTGAGGAGAGATATTCTTACTATCAAAATTTTTTACTACCAACTTACTACCTATCTAATTACCATTGGATCAATATTTTCTCTTTTTTAAAAAACTTTTAACATTCTTTCTCTTTTTAATCCAATAATAATTAGATAGGTAGCATAAGATTTTACTGGTATATGTGCATGTTATTATTTTGCCAAATTTGTAAAGAGGCTTATTATACGCCTGCTCGTTAGTAAGTGCCTGCACTGCACAGTCCACCCTCTCTCTCTATTCAAGGGTGGTGCCTCCATCATTCGCCTGCGCAAGGGAAAATCTGAGGTAGGGTTCCTTTCGCCTGTGTTTTCTTCCTTTTTCTACTTCTGATAAAATGCATTTTATTTTTGTTTTTTTTATAAATCTGAAATTGGTCGCTAATAGTTAACCAAACTTGGGGTACTTCAATAATTTGACGCTTTCTGCTTGTTGTGTGACTCAGTCTCTACTTGTTCGTTCCTGCATCCAGGTTTTGATTTAATGTCTTTATTTACTATGTATGAGTGATCTTAGGTTATTAAGTGATTTTATTACTCGACCCTCACTTGTTAGCTAAATAGAAATGTGCTTATCAATTCCCCTTTATTTCTGTACAAGTAAAATTGTAGATCTGATCCATTTGGTTTTGGGTTCAGAGTTGAAAGAGAAGATATGGCTGGGCAATCTGACCCTGAGCTCTCACTGTTTTCAGCAGAGGAGGTATGCTATTGCCATATCCTACTTTTCTCTACTCTTCGTAGTTGTCATTGTTTAAAAATTATTAATATATTATGGTTTTGCTTGTCTCTCAGCTTGAGTTCATTGCTGAGGACGAAACCCTGGACATCGTGCCCAATCTCAAAATGGGTCCTCTCAATCTCATCTGTGTAAGCAATAACTCAAACACCTCATCACTAGTTCTTTTTCAGATACATATATATTACCTTTCTCTTTAATAACAATGGCAGGGAGATTTTGGCCCATTTACGCCACAGATTGTTACTCAAGTACCGCTGTGGCTGGCTATTGCTCTCAAGAAGAGAGGCAAGTGCTCCATTTGCCCTCCCGAATGGATGTCTGTTGGTGAGCTTCCTTTCTTTCTTATTTTTCACCCCAATCTGATAATGGCAATGTTTTGGTTGCGGACAAACCCTTGCATTAGAGGGTGATCAACTCAATTATCATGTGACAAAAGGAGAAAGGGGAAGGATATTTGAAGAATGCCTTTACAATTTAATTATTTGTTTCAACAACTTCATGTTATAATGTTTCTATTTTCTCAGTGCCCCGCAACTGATAGCTTTATTAAATGTTATTTTGGGGTTTAGGTATTCAATTATTTGTTTTTATATTGCTTATGATGTGGTTTATGATGTGAATCACTTTTTCTTTAAAAAGTTTCCAGCTGCTTTGGTTTTGATCTATTGCTAGTTTAAATTTTTTTGGGATTATGGTTTTATTTTAGGGTAAAAGTAACAAGAAATAATGACTAAGAGTTTGTTTGCCACCTCTTTGTTTTAAGCTAAAAGCTATTTTTAAGCTTAAGTTAAGAAAAAAGGAAAGAGCTCAAAGAATAAAGCTAAAAGTTGTTCGGTGATTATTTAAAGCTGGTGTGAGGGTTTTGACGGAGGGAAGATGAAATAATTTGTTATTAGGATGAAATATTAGTGTAAAGAGTAATACTGGTAAATACAAATTTAGAATAAGGATAAAACTGAAAAATAAATATGAAAACTTTAAAAAGCCAGTATATATCTTAGAAAAAGCTCCTCTGGGAGCTTTTAGCTTTTGCACTTTTTATTCATTGTAACAAACAGCTCTTTTTATAAAAATAGTTTTTGTGAAAACGTGTTTGGCTAAGCTTCTGCTTATAAAGAGAAGAAAAGCTAAAATAAGACTTCCCAAACAGACACTAAATATTACTCCAACACCTTTGTTTGTGACTAGAGAAGTTGACTAAAGTTCTGGAGGCAGAGCGAGACTCTCAAGAGATGTCGGGGGAATTGCCCTTTCATTATGTAGAAATCTCAAGACTTCTTTTTGATCAGTAAGTCTAGAGACAACTTATTCTATTAGATTCTGCTGTTTTATTATATTAACTCATATTATTTTGATTTTCAGTGCACGTGACAACATTACTGATGTATACATGGTGAGTTTAAAGAAGTTTCACATTCTAGAAATATGCACCAGGCTTTTCTTCTGATGCTTTGACTTATATATTCTGTACAGGTGAGGTCTCTGATTGAGGACATCAGAAATGTACGGTTTCATAAAGTTGAGACTGACTTGGAGGCATTTAATGGTCGTACAATTGCTGTTAAGGTAAATTCTCAAATTTTTTGGGGGTATTTATTTGTACAAGTGTGGAATGCAGCTCTGATTATAAAGTATATATATATATTTTTATTGATTTAATTTTGATCTCCTGAAAGAATCTTATTAGTGTACCATTACTGTTTCAATTACTGCAGTGATGCTTTCTTGTTTACTGATAGCATTTAGAATTTTTTAATCCCAAAAGTTCATTTTAAATTCTTTTACAAAACACATGTCAAGTTAAACTTGAATTTTGTTCTTGTTGGAAGGTAGGTATATAGCAATTCTCTGTCTGAAGGTAACTGACCAACAACTTACATGATTATTTCATCTCATCTCTCATTTATGCTCCTGTTACTGGAGTTGTTTACTAAATTTGAGAAAACAAAAACTGGAAGATTAAGAAAGATGTGAACATAACAATTTTGTTATTAGCAGAGCACAAGAATCAAGATCTTCTGCATCCAGGATGGATTTTAGATTTTGAATCTTTAATTTTGTTTTATGCTACATGTCTCTTTCATATTAGGACATTTGTAAACTCAATGTAAGCCACCAAACAAGTCAATTTTTTCCATCATAGCAGGCAACTTTGTTAAAGTTGCTTCTTTGTGATCGAAAGGTCATAAGTTCGTATTTGGGAAACAACTTTTTTGCAAAAATATAAGGGTAAAGTTGTGTACAAGATTGCCCTCATCCCTAACTTAGTCGGGGTTTAATGAGGGAGTGATTATTATAGTAGGCAACTTTGTGATATAATTGATTTCAAATATTGCATTCTACTTAAGAGAGGCTTATATTTATCTCCACAATCATAAAATTTAAGCTTAAAATAGAGAATGGAGAGAGATTAGTATGTTAGTTTTCTTACACTTGATTTTTAATTATTGCATTGAGAATTGGATGCATTCAGCTTTGTTAAGCATTTTTTTGCAGTTTTAGAGGTTTTGGTATGGGAGGGAGAGAAAAGTGTATGGAGAACCTGAACCAGTGGTCTCATTACATGTTTATTTATTTCTCTGCTAACAATGCTCACCATAATTCCTGGTATATTGCAGATCAAAAATTTATCTGCAATGGAAGTGAATATTGTTCGTCCATTTATTGGAAGAGCTTTACAGGCATTTTATAAACTTGATAGTCCAGAGTTGATACCAGACCCAGAGAGAGTTTCTGACAGACGGCCACAAGTTGTCAACAATGCCCCAAGAGTACGTTTGATATACACTTAGAAATGTTTTCTGTACTAAAAAATATATGTTTTCTATACATTTATTTATTTATTAGTATTACATTATTTTGTTTACGCTTGTGATGATGACATGACAATTTCTGCAAAGCTATATATGCCCTTTTACTGTGCTATTCATTTTTTATATCATTAATAAAAATTCAATATAACTAATTTATAATAGAAAAGAAATGTTTTGGTCTATCGTATGTATTCTCTTTTTTTCCAAGGAAAGGGTTTTCATGCAACTGATATTTGCTTTTGCAGAGGCAACTACGAAGATAACTTTTTTGGTAACATCTCTTCTACTAGAATCGTAACTAATATCTGGCTGGCTTCAGAGGTACATCTTTCCTGAGAAGCACATCACAGATATCTTCGCTGCTGAATTCATTGTAATAGGGTAGCTTGAGACTTTAGTTGAATCTTCAGAAAGCAATGTTGCTCTCTCAAAATTTTCTCATTCTTGTTTGTTAAGAATTCAAAATAAAAAAAAAAAGAAAAAGAAGAATTTCATGGGGATTAACATAGTTACGCCCTTTCTACTTGTATGTAGTTAATTATATTACTAGTGTAAAGTATTTGATGTCAGCCTTGTGCTTGTTACTTGTGGTTCGCTCTTTAGAAGAATTATATAAAATTACCTTGATTCTAATTAGAAATTAAAATGGTTGAGAAGGAAATATGAATGACCGGTGGTTGTGGACATTTAAAATATCAACCATAATTTTGATGTGGCACTGTAAGGTATATGGACATGTTGCCTGACATGTGGTTAAATATATGCAACAAAACAAAGACAATACAAAGTAGAAGGTATATTCAGTGAGATTGTGACCATTTCCGTAGATTGGAATGTATATGTTGAAAGGGATTCTGTTGTTGGCAAATAGGTCATGAACTAGGTTTCTTTCTTTATCATTTCAAATCCTATAATTACCAAGTGCCTATTCCTTAATGGTTTGAACGAGTTCATGGTGAGAACTTAATGATGTACTGTGTACTGTTTTAATTGTTGAGCACTGAATCTATATCACTTGATCTAGTGTATTACACTGTTAACAACATAAAACAAACGCTTTGTGTCCTTACTCAGAACTGTTTGGGATCTCCTACGCCAACTCCTATCCTTGTGACTTGTCCTAGGAACTAATTGCATGCTCCCTGAAGTACCAAAATATAAAACAAACGCTTTCATTTCGATACTGATACTTTAGAACAAAACAAGTATTTATACATGGAAAATAAACTATGAAATGCACTCTATTTAGAACATGACTTTACTGAATTGATTCAAAACCTTCAAACTCCTGAGTTTGTGCTAGAAATTTAATCAAGGATGTGGCGTGTTTCGAGCATTCAAATTGCGTTGAAACTCCCTTATTTATCAGCATAGCAATTCACTTCATGTGTGTGTGTGTGTGTGTTGCGGTACAACAATTACATTTGGCTCAATTCTTATATCTCTTGGTGGAAAAAGTTACTTGGACTATGAGTCCTACAAGAGTGAAGGTGTTTATGTGAAGAGTATCAGGCCATCTTCCAGCTAGGCAAAGGATGTTGTATTCAAGGGTACATGAAAAAGGGACTTGGAACAAAAATAAATCAACATCAACATCACATTTATCCCAAATTAATTGGGGTCGGTGGTAGATGAACCCACATGAAAGATATTTGGAACAAAAATAAATATTAATTTTTATTTTCTTGTCACTTAAAATATTAAGATGGTGAAGGTTATAGTTACAATGTTTTTTTTTAATTTAAAATATTTTAATCAAATATAATTATATTTTTTTTAAATCACCGTTGATATCCGTCAATCAACGGTTATCATTTATTGTGAATTAATAATTAATTAATGAGTTTGATTTGCTAAAATGATAACCGTTGATTGGCGGAAATCAACGGTGATAAGATATGGTTGTAAGAGGTTGTAAAAAAAAAAAGTTGTAACTATAACCTCTCTCTATTAAGATATTTGTTATGGAATATTTTCATATCCTAACCACCTACCCAAGGATAATTACCCAATTATCCTAATAATATAAAACGATAAGGCTGTTAAGGATAGAGTCCCTATCTCAACGTAAAGGAAGTTGAATCCTACTACAACTTGGAGATCTACACAAGCCCAAGAAGTAACCTTATAAATAAGAGTTTAAAGACCTCAGGTACACGACTCTGAAACCCTCTCCCTTAGTTTGTGACTGTGCACACACCCCACGTCTTGACTTTGTCGTTATATCATAGTGCACAATGATCCACTTATCTTTATGGTACCTCTCCTATAGGTACCTGAGAGAAGGCAAACAGATCCAATATTAAATTACCAATCTTTATCATATCGTAACAATATTAATTATTCTTTTTGTCAGTTTTATTTATGTTTCTTAATAACTCCTAAATAGAACAAGAACAACATTAGCAAAGTAATAATGTTTTGAGTATTTTAATATAAAATATTTTAATCAAATATAATTATATATTTTTTAAATCAATATTATTTAATAAAAATTTTAGTTTATACGTAACAACCTTAAACTATAGATATACATATATAATTTTTATCCCCTTAGATTTTTATTGCCTAAATTAGGGGATAATGATATAAATTCAAACATCTTTATATATTTAAACTTAGGGGTTTATACTTCTTATGCAACTTAAGAATAGCCTTCTCATGCTACACTAATATCATTTTACGTGCCAATATTTTTAATTTTTTATTTATTTTTTTTCAATGGGACTCACCTAAGTATGTGTGTGTTACAAAAATTCTCATCTTATGTTACACAAGAAGTATAAACCCCTTAAACTTATTAAACTATCAAATTATATTTAATTTCTTATGTCTATTTTATATTTATTATGAGTCATTAATTTGTATAGTTTTTTTTCTTTTTTAAACATTAGTTTAGATTACGTTCCACGTAAGATTAGAAAAGATTACTAACCTCATTAATTAATTTATTTTGTATTTATGGAGTCTCCTCATTGAAAATATAAAGTAGGTATATCATGAGTTTTATGTTTTTCATGTTATAAAAGGTAAAAATTATCTCGAAATACAAACATAAAAGTACGAGGTTCATTTTTTTCTCTCTTTTCTCCTTATATGATTCTTATATATTGATGTATATGGTAAAAAAATAAACTGGTAGTAATATTGATAGTAACACTGATCGATAGTAATAATATTCTATATCTTTAGTTTACACACACAAAAATATATGAGATTCATTTTTATTTTTGCAATTTTAATCGTCGTTGATTTCTTCATATGATTCGGTTATAATATATTAATAACATTTATTAAAAAATAAATTATAAATAATGAAAATCAACGGGATTACATTGGTTACAAGACAATAATTTTTTTGGTGATATCCTATATTTCTAATTTTATTTATTAACAAAAATAATTAAACTGAACTAGCTAAATAGGCTGATATTCAAATAACTGAACTTATTATTTTGGTGGGATAAATTGGGTTGGTTCCATTTTGTATTGTGTAGCTGTCTTCTTAAACTTCGAAAGATCTCACCCATCAGGCCGAGCCACCACGAACCAACCTCCGCCGCAACTCTTTCTTCGGGAAACACCATGGTGGTGAGTCCCTAATCTCCTTTTCTTTTTTACAGCAATTCATTCAATTTCATGCGCAAAAGCCTCTGCGTTTTTTTTCCCTGTTTTTTTTCATTTTCTCATTTTTTAAATTTAGACTGTTAGTATAGCAGCATATCTAGATTTTGCTCGTAGTTAGAATGCTTTTTTTTCATTTTTGTTTCTGTGATTTCCTGTATTGAGTTCAATTTTTAGTTTTATTTCATTCAAACTTGATGAAACTCCCAAAAAAATGGAAAACTTAACTTACATAGCTGTATTAGGGTTCAATATATGGCTATACAAATTGTGTGGTCGTATCATATTTTTCTTAGTTTGCTCACATAAGTAATAGTTTAGGTTGTGTAAGATGCCAGCTCTCATTGACAAGTTGCTCAAAGACTCAGTGCTAATTTTATTTTTTTTCTGTGTGATTATATTATGAAGCAGAATTCAGTTCCTAATTATCACCACCTATGGCCCTTTTCATGACCATGGTTCTTTCGAAATTTACTGAAGCCCTCCCCAATGCAGTCAATGTTTCGTGCTGTTGTTAGTGATTCCTCTTGGGTATGTTGTCGGGTTCTTGTGTCTAGAATTTTTTGTTCATCATTGGCATCTTGTCACCTCATAGGAACTAGAGAGTTTTTGAATGAGGAACCATGTCAAGAACTTGCAAAATCTGTGGATATTCTTGCTGCAAGAGTTGGCAATGGACGCAGCGAGGAAGAAATTCTTCAGTCTTTATTCAATGATCAAGCTTGTGATGCTATACGTCTGTCTCGGAAGCTTGTTGATAGGTTGCTCCATCGATTTAAGGATGATTGGAAGTCTGCACTGGGGATATTCAAATGGGCCGGTTCACGTTCAAGCTTTAAGCATTCGCCTGAATCGTATGATATGATGGTAGATATATTGGGTAAAATGAAGAAAATGGAGAAGTTGAGAGATTTCTTAGAAGAAATGCGTCAGGGTAGCGGTGTCATCACTCTCAATACTGTAGCCAAGGTGATGAGAAGGTTTGCTGGGGCAGGACTGTGGACAGATGCTGTAAGAATATTTGATGACTTACAAACTCTTGGGTTGGAGAAGAACACAGAATCCATGAACTTGTTACTTGATACCCTATGCAAAGAGAGATTTGTTGAGCAAGCTCGTGAAATTTTCTTGGAGTTGAAGCAGCACATTGCTCCAAATGCTCACACATTTAACATATTCATTCATGGATGGTGCAAAATCCGTCGCGTAGACGAGGCACATTGGACAATCCAAGAGATGAAAGGATATGGTTGTCGCCCTTGTGTTATAAGTTATTCCACCATCATTCAATGTTATTGTCAAGAACAGAATTTTGACAGGGTCTATGAGCTTCTTGATGAAATGCAAGCTCAAGATTGCTCCGCAAACGTGGTCACTTATACTACCATCATGTGTGCACTAGCAAAGGCTGGAAAATTTGAGGAAGCTTTGCAAGTTATTGAGAGAATGAGGTCTAATGGATGTAGGCCTGATACACTTTTCTACAATTCATTCATTTATACATTAGGTAGAGCAGGCAGAATAGATAATGCTACCTATGTTTTCAAAGTGGAGATGCCTAAGGCTGGTGTTGCCCCAAATACATCCACGTATAATTCAATGATTTCTATGTATTGTCATTATGCACAAGAAAACAGAGCTTTTGACATACTGAAGGAGATGGAAGATTCAGGCCTATGTAAGCCTGATGTTCAGTCTTACCACCCATTGATCAAGTCATGCTTTAAAACTGGAAAAATAGATACTTGGTTGAATGATATATTAAATGGAATGGTTAATAAACATCATATTGGTCTTGATGTTTCAACCTATACTTTGTTAATTCATGGGCTTTGTAGAGCAGATAGATGCAAGTGGGCTTACTCTCTGTTTGAGGAGATGATTGATCAAGATATTGTGCCTAGATACAGAACTTGCCGTTTGCTATTGGAAGAAATCAAACAAAAAAATATGTATCAAGCTGCTGAGAAAATTGAGGATCTTATGAAGAAACTGTAAATGCGTAGTCTTTATTTGTGCGGCCTCACTATCTTGTACATTATTTTAACCAGTTAATTCGAATTTTTTATTACAAAAAAAAAAAAAAAAAATTGATGCCGCTTGAGTTTACTTTTTTCGTGTTCACCCATTACGGAATTATATACCACAGTATCACAAAAGATATGAAACTGCAACAGTAGTGCATCAATTGGGCATGTACCTAGCTTGTTAATGCTAAAGAGTATTCAAATCCAAAACTCAGCAACCAATCATTACAAATCTGCATTCTTGTGTATATCCTTAGGCACCAATGTATGCTGTTGTTTAGGTATGCTTGTTTGGTGGCTGAGTCTACCGCAAATAATCCAGATTAACCAATACAACTGGTAGGTATCATCGTCATTATTACACTATCTTAAGAGACCAATATTTGCTTCAAACTTGTCCTTGCTGAATTAGAAGAGTACCTTTGCATATCTGGAATAGTTGTGCCTAAAACTTTCAGATTATAATTAAGTATAATATGATAATTAGCACATTGATCTTCCTTGTGTTGTTGTGAAGTATACATTTAGAGGAAGTTACACTTATAATACGTTTATGAAACGGTTATATTTATTGTGAATTAATAATTAATTAATTAATTTAATTTGCAAAAATCGTAACCGTTGATTGACGGAAATCAACGGTATTAAGATATGGTTGTAAAAAATTGTAAATTTTTTTTTGTAAGTATAACATTTCTCATACATTTATGAAACTAATTGATAGCACATCGTGACTGCGTTTTTGAAACTTGAAAGCTAGTGACTGCTTTTTTGAAACTTGAAAGCTTGTGACATGCTTCCCATTTTTTGAGGTTGAGTTTCTTGCCCTTTGAGCCTATGAAGAAGATTTGGGTACTCGCAAATTGAATGCAAGTAATGCGGAATACCAAGTTTTGTCTTGAGATCCACCATGGACAAGTAATTGGATTGTAAGGAAATATCGTCTTGTTGTGATCAAAATGAACTAGTTTGCCTCCGTAACAATATAAAAGAAACAGCAAGAAATTTTGAAAAATAAATTCTCATCCCACAACCTGCACAAAAAGTAGATTCAGTACCGACATTGTGTTGTGTGAGAATTTGAGTTCAAAACCCAAACTCAAGTCTTTATTCAACTAAAAATGTCCAATTGCTAGTTATGGAATACATCTTTTCATGTGACATTTTCACTTGAAAAGTTCATATGTAGATTTTGTGTTTATTTCCCTCTTCGTAAACATTAAATATGCTAATTCTATTAAAATTTGTGAATATTTATAATAGGAGAATACACAAAATTTTGACATGATCTTGTCATGTAAAAATTTTACATGGGAAGATCTATTCCGTGCTTCCTAGCACCGGTGGACAAAAAATTAATTTTTTATCTTATATAATATATGTATTTTCTTTATCTATTGACCTCATACCTTCATGGAACTCATTTATGTGATTTCTTATCAAAATATTAAAATTTAACAACATTTCAAAGACAAAAAAATATACGGTTGGCCGGTCCGACAGAGATAAAGAGTAATTTAAAACAATAATTAAAAAAAAAATGTCTTAACTAAAACAATGCTTTTAACATGTACATTTTCACTTGAAAAGTTCAAATGTAGATTTTGTGTTTATTTCATTTTCTTTATATGAAACCATTACACAGAAAAACAAACATTAAATATGCTAATTCTATTAAAATTTGTGAATATTTATAATAGGAGAATACACAAAATTTTGACATGATCTTGTCATGTAAAAATTTTACATGGGAAGATCTATTCCGTGCTTCCTAGTAGAAACATGATACTAGGTTTAGGATAATGTCCTTAATCATTATTGATTAAGAAACTTGTTAGAAAACTTGATGAATCTTCTTGGCAATAGGTTTTTAAAATACTCCTTCCACCAACATATTTAAATCAAGGGAATTACTTTTCTTATGTTATATAAAAAAATTATTATCTCCTACACTCACATTTTTTCAAATGAGTCTCACAAGATTTTTTTCCTTTCACCTTCAACTTTTTTCTCTCTCTTATCTATTGTTTGAGCATGACATAATACTCCTCTTATGCAACATAAAAGAAGTATTACCCTTAAATCAAACCCTTCAAACAAAAAGATAAACTAAATATGCTAAAAAAATTAACACCAACGTATTTAAAATAATTGTATACAACCAATTTTTAAGATGAAGTTATCCCTCCTGAAGATTGATTATGAAACAAAAATCTCATTGCTTATTGATAAAGCATAGCTTCTGTTTATGTGTACATGCTTTCAAATTCATATTGCAAACTTTACAAGGATATATGTTGAAGATATTATCATCTTCAATATTGTTAATAGGAGTCAAGCTTTTCCATTAGCCGCTATTGCAGGACTAGCCTTCCTCCTCCTCTCACTAAAGCTACGACAAGAAGCCAAGCTTGGAAGGCAACGCTGCACAGACTTAACTGATTTCTCTCTAATGGATGATGCATGATCATCATTCATGGTTCTTTCACTACTACTACATGCAGAGTTTCCACCTGAGATATAAGGAGTACTGTGTGCTGATTTAGGAAGAAGTTCATGTATGGTTGGTTTAACTTCTTTCTTTTCATTGCCTGTAGTGTTTCCAACATCATCATTTTTGTCTTCTCTCACACTTTCTCGAAAAAGCTCCAACAGTTTCTTTTTCTTTTCTGTTGGAGATGTTTCAGGCACCGAACCAGGTGTTATATGCTCAGAAGGGGTTTTCACAATAGGGGTACCAAAAGTATGGTGCAATGGAGTGGATCCACGAGATGGGGTGAAATCTGGATAAAACAAAGATTCACAAGTTGATTAGAGGGACAAGATTCATGGTTTAACATTGAAAAGAGAGAAACTATAGGTTCTAACAAGAGTTCTACATTCTTCGTAAACATCAACATCAACTTTATCCCCAACGAATTGCGGTTAGCGCAATCAGCGTGGAGCAGTGGTAAAGCTACTCTTTTATGATATTATAAATCATAAGCCTTTCATCCAAGAAAAATTTGTGTTTCCTTGTAATTCTACCCTCTACAAATTATTAACTACGCAAAGTTTCACCTCCTGCTCATTGTTAAGAATATGATATTACAAAATGGCCAAGTAAACAAATTAAGATACTATGGCACAAAACTGCAAAAGGAAAAAAATCATTGCAAGGCATCCTTACCACCCTTGACACTGTAGAAATCATCTTCACAATCTGAGTCTAACCAAGTCTTCGAATCAAAAAATGCTTCCTCTTTGCTACCTGTACAGGACAAAAATCCAAGTCCAAAAAATCATGTATGAAAAACTATGTCATATGAATATTAAAAGGGCCGACCCAGTTCAAATACCCAACTATGTTTTTTGCATGACACACCACGGCAAGCAAGCTTACCGCAATACAGTCCTATGTCATATGAATATTACCAAAAAATAATAAATATGACATATGAAGGGCTGGCTTGGATTTCATCGAATGAACTAATGAAGAAACAAAAAAACATTTATTGCAACCAATGGAATGATAATTTAGCTTCTTGATTCTTGGATGTTACAAGTAAGAAGAGGGTAAAGACAGAAACTCTTATTCCATATCACTTCATATATTGACAAGTAATTCCATAAGGACAAAAGCAGTCACTTCACATAAGCAACGAATTTTAGAACAAGTCAGAAAAGACAGATTATAGTGTTTGAACAATTCTCTTATTTCCTATAGGAAAGCATAATTAGAGTTATAATGGACTGCCAACACAATTTTATCTTAATCTCTGTCATTAAATAGCAAAGTTTCCTTCACCCAATTTCAAGATAATGAAAGCTCTTCGATTCTTCCTTAATAATAACTATCACGTGAATATCCCATTGTGGTCCATAAGTTGAAGTAGACTACAAGCATTAATAATTCCCTCTTGAGAATTCTTGTTCAAAGATAGATGAGAATGGTGCTACATTACTGGTCCCCAAAAAGCTCCATAAGGCAGGGACCATGGTAACTTATAAGCATCTACCAGACTACCACCAATAACAGTTAATACAATAACTGACACAAAAGCCTCCATCACATGAAAGTTAAATCACAAGTAGGAATCAAAGCAAGGTGCATAGTATTCCACTATCTGTGTCATGCACACACAGTTCTATTCTGCAAATATTGTTGGTGAATGATGTTAGAGAATATAATATAAATCATTAAAAAAGACCTTACCCAAAACCTTAAGGTTTTGGGTTGAAGTGGTTCTTAACATGGTATCAAAGCTTGAGTGACCACGATGTCACGAGTTCGATCCTCACCGCCCCCCACTTTCAGGTGGAATAAAAAAAAGCACGAGGCAGACCAAAAATGGGCTTCTGCAGCACAAGGCATACCAATAATGGGCTTGTGCCATATCCACGCTTCAAGTCCAAAGGACTCTTGCGTGAGGGGGTGTGTTAGAGAATATAATATAAATCATTAAAAAGACCCGCACCCAAAACCTTAAGGTTTTGAGTTGAAGTGGTTCTTAACAAATGATAAACATAAACCTAACCCTTCACCCGGATAAGATATGGTAAGACATATCGAGTTTATCTAAACCTCTTTAATGCCTCCCCAACCAGCACAAAGAGAGAAAGTGTTTAATTAGTGAAACAAGAGCTTCAAGGACACACACGGCTTTATTTTGCCATATTTTATAACATATCGTTTATATAATGGATTCCTTGCTGAAAAATTACTCTACTAGAAAATTCATATAGATAAAAATTACAATCAAAGTCAGTTACAAAGGAAAGATATGGAAGAAGGAGGAAGCATTCCCAGTGTTATAATAAAATCAAACAAATAACTAGACAACAAATTCACCCCTCTAAGATTAGTCACAAACATGATGTCTCCACAATTCAATAAGCTAATAATCATTGAGGCTTATCCGTTCTAATAATTGATGGTGTCCATACTATCCCTTTCAATTTCTACAATATAGGCTACATTATCAGACAATTCTTTATAATTCTGGGAAAAATATCCTACCCCCAAATAGACAAAAAAATTCATAGACTGTGTACCCGGAAAGAAAATTCATTTTCATGTTCATATTCATATGCAATAAAAAAGCATCACGGAACTGAAGAGGCAATCACAGCATACTTGCAAAAAATAGGTGTTGTTAAAGGCAGTAGAAATGAACCCAGGAACTCTGTGGGTATTATTAAATAATATAATCATATATAAGTACAACAAATTTAATATATAAATTAATTTAGATCAATCTAATAGAAAGATAAACCATTACAAGAAAATCTAATTTAAACAACCAAAAAAATAAATAAATAAAAATTCAAGCATATAGAATTTCAGATAAACAAAGCTTCAGAGACCCCACAACACTTGAGATCACAAGTTCAAAGAAAAATCACAGAAACGTTGACACAAGTGCTTAGTTTCAGTTCTGATAAGAAATATATCAATCAAAATAGCATCTTTATGTCAGGAGGATGAAATGAGCATGTAATGATGATGATGATGCATAAAAAAATTAAAAAAATAAATAAAAAGCTTTGAAGCAGCGTACAAACCCAAAAGGACACTACCATTATTACCATAGTCAGTGACCGTGAAGGTGCGAGATTTAAGGGCAAGATCATCAACAAAAAAGTTTCCATTTTTGGGTTTGTCCTTGATGGGTGATGGAGGAATCACAAGCTTGTCAGTTTTGGACCCAAATGAAAGACTTAGATGATGCTTCATGTTCGTTGTTTCCTGGTTTCTGTGGACAGAAGAACACAAACCCATTTCACAAAATCACTTTTTGATCATCAAGGTTCAAGGACCCTGCAGAAATATATACATATATATAAGAAGAGTTCACGCTATGCACTTCACATAAGAGAGAGAGAGAGAGAGAGAGAGAGAGAGAGAGAGAGAGAGAGAGAGTGGAAGTGAGAGAGAAGAGAGGTGAAGACTGAGCAAAAGGAGGAGAGAAGAGGGTGTTTTGGCGTTATAGCAAAGGTGAGAACAAAATTGCATTGGTAAGAAAAGTAAAATGTCCAATGGGAGAAGGAGAAGAAGATGAAGAAAGATTGAAAGTAAGAGAGAATTGGCCTTTAAAGGAAAGGGATGTCAAATGTTCAAAGTTTGTGTGTGGTGTCTCATCTCATGACTCACTAGTCACTCATGAATGTTATATTATATTGTATACTGTATACTGTATACTCTATACTGTATCGTATGTAGATTCTCAGGGATGGTCCCCACAGCCTCATATTTATTAATGCTTTGTTTGTTTGAAATTGGATGGGTCTAAAGCGTGATTAGTGACTATTAACTAAGATATATTGAAAATTGGAAAGACAAAGAATCATTTTACCATTTAGTGAACTAATTGCGTAATTTAATTAAGGTACATACGGATGTTAAATAATTTGAGGAAATAAAGGAGATGCACAATTTGAATTTGGTGTGAGACTTAGAAGTTTTATTCATAATTATATTATACGGTTGAGTTTCGTCCCTTCAACAATTATAGTTGATTGAATTATTTTAATTAATTACTAATTTTAAATAAATGATAATCATTAGATAAATAGAAATCAACGGTTACTATAGAAAATAAGAAGTTTAAATCTTATACCACAATCAAAAGATTCCTCCCGGCAAATAAATCTTCTAACTTATCAATATAATTCAATATTCAGATCTCATTTTATAATCCAAACTGATTTAGCTCAACCATATCCATCAAGATGCTCACAATCAGGCTTGAAATGTATGTGAAAATTCCTTTTCAAACTTATTTACTTGTCATGATATTGTTATAGAAGGAGGGATCTTTTTACTACCAAAATTTTCTACTACCACCTCACTACCTATCTAATCACCATTGGATCAACATTTTTCTCTTTTTTCAAAAACTTTTTAACATTCTCTCTCTTTGATCCAATGATGATTAGATAGGTAGTAAGTTGGTAGTAAAAAATTTTGATAGTAAGAATATCATACCTCTTGTTATAGTATATAAATAGGAAAATGATATTGTAACAATCAATTAATTTTACTATAACTGTTATTACCAATCAATTTTATTGTTAGATCAATTATGTTGATCCAACAGTTATATTTATTTCTATTTTTGTATGGTTATGATTCCTCGTATTTAATACTTTATATTTATTCTCAAAATCAGACAAAGATGAAAATAAATATACTCGTTGGATCCACATAATCGACCTAACGGTGAAATTGATTGGTAGTAATATTAGTAATAACACTATTTGATTGTTACGATATCTTACTACATATAGGTAGTGGTATTTTTTTTATACCAATCGGTATTCCTAGCACTAATATGTTCGAGTAATTCGATTTTAAGTTGGTGTCTTACCATCTTTCTTAGAAATTGTGACTTTTATATTGAACATAATACTTTTTAAGCAAATCAAATCCTGATATTTAACTGGGTCAATAATTCTTAAGTAAATAACATATTAATGGTATTATAATATGTTGGAAACTTGGAATTAATTAGTTTATTGTAAAATAAAAATAATTATTTATACATTTTAAGAAAGAGTTTCAAGAGAAAAATAATAAAATAGTTTATTCCCAAACACACTACTAAATTACTAAATACTAATATTCATGTGTAGCAAAAGTAGAGCCCCAGCGAAATTATAATGTAAAAACCTTGCATTTGAGCCCAAATGTCCAGTCTTACCCCTTTAGAACAAGAACTGTGACGTGAGGTTGCATACATAAAAAGGAGAAAATGGGAATAGTCAAATAGAGGCAGCTACATGCCTACATCCGAGTCAGCAATTTTTGCTTGGTGCAGCCACAAGCACAGAAACAAGTAGTATTAGATTATGTAACATGCATTCATCATGTGGAAATAATGTGCAGAATTCTATAATATATATTATGTAGTATAGATTCTAAATGGTATTCCCATTTCTCTCTCGTCATGGATTTACACTACTTTGAATCCATTCCATTCCTCTACTTTGAATATTGTGCTTTACAACCTTTCTTGTTGGTTATATATATATATATATATATATATATATATATATATATATATATATATATATATATGGGTTTTATAAGAGTTATGTTGTAGGAAAAATGATTGTGTAATGTTATAGAGATTCGTTTTGAGAGCCAGAGTTTTTTTTTTTTTTGCTACGGGTCCCACAAAATATTGTGAGTGTAGGAAAGTTTTTCTGATCATGTTAAATGATAGATGATAAACCCTATATATATATATATATATATATATATATATATAAGTAAAACTAATCTTGTGTTGCATAAGAATATGTATTTTATATTGTGAAACAAAATCAAGGTGGGACCCACTAAAAAAAAATAAAGATGGGACCCACCTTGATTTTGTTTCACCACATAAGATACATTCTCCTATGCAACATAAGAGTAGTTTAAAAAATAAAAAAGAGAAAAATGAATATGGGACCCATCTTGATTTTGTTTCACCACATAAGATACATTCTCCTATGCAACATAAGAGTAGTTTTACCATATATATATATATATATGTGAGGCAGAATCCTTTGACACCAGTGTCAAAATTTAAGTTTGACACCTCATGTGAGAGCCGTTAGATCAAAAAAGATCAACGGCTCTGATTTGTAAGCATGTGACACCATTGATCTTTTTTGATTTAACGGCTCTCAGATTTGACACCGGTGTCAAATGATCATATATATATAGGTAGGATCCTTTGACACTGGTGTCAAATTTGAAATTTGACACCTCATCTGAGAGTCATTAGATCAAAAAAAAAATCAACAACTCTACATGCTTACAAATCAGAGCCGTTGATCTTTTTTGATCTAACTACTCTCAGATGAGGTGTCAAATTTAAAATTTGACACCGAGATTATCAAAGGATCCTACCTCATATATATATATATATATATATATATATATATATATATATATATATATAGGACAGGATCCGTTTACAAACTTTTTGGAATTTTTTTACAAATTACACTATATTCTCCCGGGAGAACATAGTGTAGTTTGCAAAAGTTTATATTCTCCTGGGAGAATATAGTATAGTTTATAAATAAAAAAGTTTGTAAGAGTTAGAAGTCTTACACTCAATCATGACCATTGATCTACTTGTATCCAATGGCTCACATTACTAAAAAAATTGAGCCCTTAGATATAAGTGGGATCAATGGACAAGATTGAGAGTGTAACTTACACTGGTGTAAAATGATCCTGACCCATATATATATGGGGTTTACATTTCTGCAGCTACTGTAAGTGCAGCAATCAAATACTTGCCATATATATACTTGAAAGCATTAAATGCAGGAAATCATAACCATACAAATGATGAAAGCATTAAATGTGGGGAATCATAACCATACACATGTCGTTGTTGTATAAAGCGGCTGCAAAAATGATTATATATATATATATATATATACATATATATATATACATATACATATACATATATAGTGTAACTTACACTGGTATAAAATGATTCTGACCCTTATAAGAGTAGGATATTCTTACACCGGTGTAAGAGTTAGAAGTCTTACACTCAATCTTGACTATTAATCTACTTGTATCCAATGGTTCACATTATTAAAAAAGTTGAGCCCTGAGATATAAGTGGGATCAACGAACATAATTAAGAGTGTAACTTACACTGGTGTAAAATGATCCTGACCCTTATATATATATATATATAGTCAAGATCCTTTGACACCTCATCTGAGAACCGTTAGATCAAAAAAGATCAATGGTGTTACATGCTTGCAAATCAGAGTCGTTGATCTTTTTTATCTAATGGCTCTCAGATGAGGTGTCAAATTTTAAATTTGACACTGGTGTCAAATGATCCTACCTATATATATATATAAGATAGGATCATTTGAAACCTCATCTAAAAGCCATTAGATAAAAAAGATCAATTGTGTCACACGTTTACAAATCAGAGTCCTTGATCTTTTTTGATCTAATGGCTCTTAGATGAGGTGTCAAATTTTAAATCTGACACTGATCTCAAATGATCCTAGCTCATATATATATATAGATAGACACACACATATAGGGATATATGATCTTTTGACACCGTTGTCAAACTTTGAAATTTGACATCAAATTCTAACCATTGATTTCCGCCAATAAATGGTTATCATTTATTGGAAATAAAGAGAGCCATTCTTTGAAAACTTTGCTGACGTGTCAATCTCTCTTTTAATGTTCACCTTGTGTTCACACTTAAACCATTTTGCAATTTTCCACTTTTAGCAATTATTAATTATTAACATTCAATTTCAAAATTTAGACTTCATAGGTTGGAAAAGAGTCTAAAATTTTTGGTGGCAAATAACCGTATTAATAATTCACTACTTTCTGCATGGGTAATTGTTAACCATATTAATTAAAAAAAATAAGTAAAAGTTAGTTAAAAAAAATGAAAATATCTCTTGTATAAAAGGGATATGTGTTACTGGGTATTTTCCTTTGGTAATCAGTTTCTTTGCCATATTTATTCTGTTCTCTGGCTGTTTATCTTCTTCTTCTCAAGATGTTCTTTTGCATTATCTAATATATTGTTCGTTATGTACTATAGATATGATTTTATAAAGGATCTTACTCCGTCCAAGGATGAGTGGAGGATTAAGGTTAGGGTGGTTAGAACTTGGAAGCTTCGGACTTAGAAGGTTTCTAATTTTCAGCGTACAGATTTAGACGACAATGTAGAGATGGTTCTATTAGATAAACATGTAATACTTTTCATTTTTCTTGGCAGCTCTGTTGTGATATCATTTGGTTTTTTACTATATGTGTTGGTTTTGCAGGGTGAAAGAATCCATGCTACTGTCAAAGGTTCTTTACAGGTCCAAAAAAAAACTGTAAACGATATGTCCATTTTATTAAAAAAAATGTGTAGTTGGATTAAATAGTGATAATTCCAGGCCAACTAGGCATGATTATCGTCTATCTTTCAACTTGAGAACGGATGTTAAATCTACTGTTGATGTTTCTATTCTTGCCAATGGATTCAATTTTGTTGATATTGGCGTTATTCAGGCCAACTAGGTACTCTCTTTATTTTTGCATTGTTGATTTTGACGTTATTTGTGTATGATATTAGTCATATCTTTATTATGCTTATGAGATTGACAAATGTTCAACTTTTTGTTCTATAGACGTTATCAATTTACTGTCAGGAATTGGGTAAGTTCATGAGCATGTTGTCTTTGGTAGGAAAAGAATGTTTGTGTTAAAGCTTGACAACCTTGGGTGTTTATGTTTTATCAATATGAAATAGATATTATAATGAAATAGAGATTAATTTCTTACAATCACTGCAATTAAGAGTCACAAGCTTGAGTGCACTTTGTGAGAGCAACATGTAGATGAAGTGCAAACTTTCTTGGCAAGTAATCAGTCTACTCAAAACGTGATTATTGTCCAGCTTGAAAGAATAAAGGGTTTCAAGGGTATTTTTACGAATTACTTTTTTGTTAATTATTAGTTATTTTATGCTTATGTTTGAGTATGTTTCATTTCTTAACTCTGTTATACTCTGTTTGTTTCTCTGTATCTTCCTCTCTTATGTCTTCTTAATTTTATAGGTAAAATAGGAATAACAAATACAAAATATACGACAAGGATTCTTTTGGATTCCAATGTACCGGAGATTGTAGACTTCAAAAAAAGGTGTGATATATACTTCTAAACTCGTGTAAGTAGCGAGTACAAACGTGTGTATATGCACTGATTGTTTGCTATATAATTACATTTTAGGCTTTCGTCTGATCCCATAGAAAGTAGTATGAGGTTGACTTAGTTGTTCAGCCAATCCTCATATTCTTTTGAAAATAATTTTCTGAAAGAGATTGAAAAGAAGCGCATCACTGATATTAAGAATTGCAGTGAGATTACAACGTGTATTACTTGTGGAACCATAAAATATATTGGGAACAAGTAGAACTGGTGGTACAAGTCCGGTAAGAAATGTCCATATTTTGTTTGTGAAGATTTTGAAAAATGGTATTGTAAGAACAGCCAGAAACACTAAGACGATTATTATCCAAAGTAAGATATTTTATCTCTGATATTATTTTGTCATAAAATCATTCATTTGTGATGTGTAACTAAGACAACTGGTGTTAATGTGTGACATATTTAGTGTTCAAGTGGGAGTTGTGGATAACACAGATTCTGCATCTTTCATACTGTTTGATAGAGACTATGTTGCTTTATTTGGGAATGGTTAGTGTTGATTTACGCGAGTAGCATTTCAAGCAGGTTTGATTCTCATTCTTGATCATTTTCACAACACTAAGGTATTCTTCTATCTATTAATTCACTTTGTGAAATTAATTTTGCAGAACATTTTTTTGTATGGTACTGATTTGGAGCATTATCCGGAGAACTTAATGTTCTTAATGAAAAATTCAAGTTATTTAAGGTCAATATAAAAAACAATTTGGACTCATACAATGAGCCAAATTATCATGTTTCAATAGTTTGCAGTAGTGAAACTATTATCATATCATTCCTTAAGTTAGTGGTGCACCCAAATATATGTTGTTTGATTTAAAATGTTTCATTATATTGATTGTTTGCATGTGTTATAAAGTTTTTTTTACTATTCAAAAATTTATAGGATGAAGCAATACTTGATAATGCTTGCGATAATGACATTGTATCAGGAGAATAGGGAAGAGCTACAGTATCTTAAAATTATTATCATATTTCATCAATTAATTAGTGTATTGTTATCATTTTATACAATTTTAAATTCATTTCATACAATTTTTTTTTCTTATCAGTCAAACCTGTGAGAGTACAAATGATACTGATATTTCTCTGTCTTTGTTGACACCGTCTGTAAATTATAATGATGTCGTTGAAGACAAATCTCATTGTTCAACTGTCTGTCCCTTTAAAAGGATTAAACTAGAGAAAGAGTTAAGTACTTATCCATTAATTGTTCAGTTGTTTTGCACTTTATTGAGTGAATTTTGCAATTATTTGTAGAAACAATAAAAATAATATATAGTATAGTGTACTGACACATGAGCAATTTTTTTTAATAGTTTTGATGCTGAAGTCAGAGACACCTAGTTGGAGAAAAAAAATCTGTAATTGGTGAAGTTGTGTGTGGACAGAGGTGCTGGAACAGAAGTTATGTATGCCTTAATGCTTTTTTGTGTTGTTGAAGTATGATTTCAACCTTATTTATCGGTTATTCATGAAATGTACAATGTGTAGTTGTTAAGATTTATTTGAGGTTTGATCGAACAATTATGAATGATTGTGTAATGTTTTGCAAGAGATTATGATGCGTTGAGATATTTGCTATAAATCTCTATTATTTCTTAGTCTTTTAAAAAATTGTTGACAATATTAGGGAAGAAAAACACATATTAGAGACGGACTTTATTCCGTCCCTATTAGCAACGGAACTAAAGTTTTGTCCCAAAACATTAGCTAGGAGCGATTCAGGGACGAAAATTGTTCCGTCTCAAATTCCGTTCCTAAATTATTTAGGGACAGATTTATGACTTTTAAGGACGGAATTTGTCCATCCCTAAACCTATTTTTTTAGTAGTGATATATATACATACACACACATATATATATATATATATATATATATATATATACATATAAGGTCAGATCATTTTAAACCAATACAAGTTACACCTTTAATTTTGGTTGTTGATCTTATTTATATATATATATATATATATATGGATAAATTATTCTACCTACATTTTTTTCATGCATACCTTACTTACCAATCTCCACTGTTGATCATAATTTCAATAGGATAGAAAAATAGTAAATGTTAGTTGAGATTTTGATCTAACGATATTAGAGATTGATTGACAAAGTAGGTATAAAAAAGAATGTGGGTAAAATAACTTATCTTTTATATATAATGACCTTGATTTATTAAATATATAATCCCTTAAATACAAGCAAAAATAATTAAGATTTTATGTAAAAAAAATTATGTTTACATCAATATAAGAATAATAAGCCACATATTAAAGAGATTAACTGTAAGGCGAAGAATTTTGTGATAACCACCCAGCTCATAGGAATTTAGTGACTTTTCACTTTTTCAGATCTCTTGACTCTTATCCCTTGAGAGATGGAAATCCAATTTTCATGACGCTAATGTTTGGGAAATGGGACAAATGACACAAATATATGTTATATAATATAATCAATTTAATCAAACAAATTATATACAAATTATATATATATATATATATATATATATATATATATATATATATATATATATATTATATGGTATCAGAATTTGTGCTCAAATGGTTACGAACCTCACCGCCGCATTTTTTTAATTAAAATAATAAGCTAAAATTAGCACAAGGTGAACTTTGCAAGAATGAAATTACGAGAGAGAGAAAATAAAAAACCAAATGCATGCACTTCCCAAAAGAATATTTCGTGCAATGACAATCCTCAACCCACTGGTTTGGAGCTTAGCTTAATTTGCTTATGGAATCCCTCATGCTTATAGTAGAAGACAAATAAACAATTGAATTGCAAAATAAAGGTGAGATATATGTAAATATCTTATCAACTTCGTCTTTTTTTATCTCTTTTTTGTTTCTTTTGCTATTGCTATCATATCAACTTTTAAACCTTGCAAATGATGCACTAATTTTTCAGCTGTGCTATGAGGGACATAGAGAAAATTGTGGCTCAAAATAAGTTTGAGTTGGGTAAGTGTAAAGCTGAAAATGATGGAATTAACTAACAATATTAACGAACATTACTGGACCAAGTGCTGTTGTCGGGTTGTAGATAAGATTGATAATTACTTGTCGACTAACTACCATGACAGGAGATGTAGATAAATACGTATTACAATTTATAAGAATTTAATTTTGATATATATATATATATATATATATATATATATATATATATATCAAATATATATATATATATATATATATATTATAAGTGTAAAATATTTTACACTGCTATCTAATAAAATGCTGTTACATTATTTAATAATTCAATATTTTATATAATGTCATGCTCATTAAGATATTATTAAAAGATAATATATAACTTTTTTTAAGCTTATAGTGCGTCGAAATAATTAAACTAAATTTATAAGCCTAAATATCTTACTTTTATGTTGCACTTAATTTACATCATTCTTAGATGCGAATATTTGAGAGTTACATATTTCAGATGTTTAAGCTAATTCAATCATGCTTCATTCCATCATCATAAGGGTGGAATTAACTAGAACATAAGGTTTGCGGGGGTCCAAAATAAAAATTTTAATGGGTTACTTTTATGAATTTAGTTTTGATATGCTCGGTAAGTGTAAGAGAACTTTACAATTATATTTAATGACGTGTTGAAATAATATTAATGAATTTGACATCTCATGTGTAATTATTAACATAATCAAGCTCATGGTCAAATGAAGTAAACACGTACAAAATTAAATGATAGTATAGAAAAGTTTTACACTAACGGTGTTTGAAATTTAAATTATAATATATATCAAAAAAAAATTTAATTATAAAACATTTTATAAAAAATAACAAAAACTTAGAGGAAACCTTTTCTTAACATGGTAGCGGTTATATATACTTATACTTATCGCTCTACACTTATTGCAGATAATTTATCTGTAATAAGCCCATCACGATGTCGTTTTGGGACAGAAATCATGGTATTTTTGTAATTTTAATTTATGTCAATGTTATAATAGTCTTTATATTTATAATTTTTTAAAATTTCAATACCAAAACGACGTCGTTTTGGGAATAAAATGATAACTTATCTGCATTAACTGCAGAAACATTTTTTTCCTTAGACTTATCACTCTTATTACTGATTAGTTATCATTGGATCAATTTGAAATCATCGACACTTAATTTTTTTTTCAACCTTTAATTTCAAATTGATTCAATGATAATTAATAATTTATAGTAAGGATGGTAAGACTAAAATGATGATAAATATAACCTTCCTCTCAAAACATAATGTTGACACTTTGTCGTTAGAATTTTCTTAGGTTTGAGCTTTTATTATGGGTATATTATTTCATAAATAAGCTAAATGAATAATTAAATATTTTTCTTAAAAGTCTATATTACTATGAAGTATGAGTGTGATAATATTCACCATATATGTCTATGTTAATCGTGTGCGAGCCTAATTAATATAACAAAGTGAAAGTAGGATAATGCTCATGATAATTAGAAACTAGAATTACTATTATATATTATAAGGCCAAACACCCCTTTAATTTGGAGGTAAATATCTTCGAAACAAAAATCAATCATTAAATCAATAAAAAAATATGATTAATGTACGTTTTTCATAACACATATGTGATAATATATAAAATAATATAATATAGATATATTAAGTATAAGTAAAATCATTAAGCAAGATATTGAAATATATTATAGCATAATTAAATTGATGGATAACATATAATGAATATTTTAACTTAAAAATATTACATTAGTATATTTCTCTAATCTATGCTAATCTCATATAACTAAGGTGCACTTTTGAGCTCTAAATGAGGTTTCGTACATACTTTAGCATATCCACTCAAGGAGAGTTCACAGATGTTAAAATTCATATTTGAGCGAGAGAATATTAGTGATCCATTATGAGTGATAGAAAATCTTGCATTAGGTAAAAATGAACTAAGCCAATAATATATAAGTAAAAAAGACCTATAAACTCGATATATTAAGATTTTGGGTTAGAACGTGACGTCACACAATCACTTATTAATCTCCTGCGATGAAAAGAAACCTTAGCCTCCATTATACCCTTACCATTGATGAGGCTTTCACTTACCGATTCAAGTTATTGGGTTTACATAGTTGTTATCTGATTTCATGATAGATCCATGTACTAGTTTCAAATTTAACCTGACTAATCCAAACCAATATTTATAACACTACTTAAAAAATACACAACCATAAGTTATATATTCACATATTACAATATAATAAATCTCTAAATCGTGATAAAATAAGCCACTAAAATTTGTCTAGTGTGACGGATTTCGATACTTTGAATTAGGTTGTGAGTTCAATTCCTTCTTGTACCCGAAAAAAAAAAATCGTGATAAAATAATTCATGTTTTATATGAATTTTTTCTCTAATCAAGCCCATCACATCAACTATAATGATAAATACGCAATTACATTATAAACCAATATGAATAAAAATAAGAGGATCTGCATTGAATATAGATAATAAATAAAAGACATAAAAATAAATGAAATTTATGTACTATATAACCTAAAAATATAGGTATAAAAATTATTTAAACCTTTTTTTTGGTAAACATTAGTTAAACCTTTAATACATTATGTATCAAAAAAAATAGTTAAACCAAAATATTTTTACAAACTATTCTATTAGTATTTATAAAATGTTGCGTGTAGAAAGTTCTTTGTTATTTAGTAAAAATATTATTGAAAAATTCAGAAGGTTGAAATGGTAAGAATGTAATGAGAAACTTTTTACATATTAGTTGGTGCATACTAGTCGCGTGGTAGTGCGTAGAAAACCTAAGTCGTGCAATTAAATTTTAAGTGACTTAAATTAAAATAAAAAATGTCTACCAAAAAAAATAATAAAAAAATTAATTTGATGCAGTTTGTGTAAAAAAGAAATTACAATTGCAACCAATAATTTGGTACATTATTCGATGAGTTTGATATTTTATGCAATTATTAGTATCATTAATTATGTTATATAATTAGATGATAATGTACAAAAAAAAATTATGCTCAGAGTGCATCAAAATTAAACTCTTAGAATAGTAATAACAAATTGAGGGTGATTGAGCATTGTGCTCGTGTATAAAAAAAAAAAAAAACTTATTACTTTCCCTCATTTTTTTTTTTTTTTTTTGGTAATTGGGAGGGCAAAGCCCAAAAAAAAAAAAACAAAACAAAACAAAAGCAGGAACTACAAGCTAAGATGATGCATGTCAGATACAACATGCTCCATCAAAGTCCATGATTTAGTATCATTCCAAAAAACAGAAATACTAAAAGGGGGATCAGGGAAGAAACGAAATTCTTCTAAATTCAGAGAAAAGCCAAGTTTGGCCAATCCATCTGCGCAAGTGTTGAGTTCTCTGGGAATGAAAACCGGGTACAGGCTTCCAAGGAACTGACCAGCACTTCTGATATTGTTGATAAGAGACGAGTAGCCACAGTGGGAAGGAAGGTTCTCTAAACATTGAAGAGCCTCCTTTGAATCACATCCAACCCAGATGTCTTTGCAATTCAATCTTACAGCAAGGTTAAAGCCATGATATAAACCCCAAATTTCCGCTTCTAAAGGTGTGCAAGAGCCAATGTTAAATGCAAAACCACCCATCCACTCTCCTGACGAAGAGCAAATAAAGCCACCACAGGTCCCTCTCAGGCTATTTGAACTGTAAGCACCATCTACAAACAACCTATATCCAAACAGATTCGGATTAAGCCCTGCCAACAAAACCGAGCTAGGCTGATCAGTATTAACAGAAATAAGAGGTGCTTCCATATTCCTCTTTGTAACAGCCCGTGTTAACTCGGATTGTTAACACGCTATCGTATTAAGCCACGCTTAATTAAAATGCGGAATAACTTTTTCTTTAATTCAATTATGACGTCATTAACTTAACCAACTTGATTACTTAATCATTTTCATAAAAATACTGCCTGTATGTAAATTGCAAGACATCTAACTGGAATACCTCATATATAAATAATAGGTGAGTATCTAAAGCCACAGGTCTACACAAGTAGCCTGGGTCAAAATCCTGATACTTTAATTACAACATTAATTTAATAAGACGATAACAATCATGTGGCATGGACAAACCCCATGCTCACCAAATAAGGCAACAATGCCCACAAAAGCAGTCTCAACATAATTAACATAATTAAACGGAAAACATAACATAACAGCAGTCAATCCAGCAGAACAGCATATCATACTATCAACTCAGCTCGGGCCTCCTGCCACCAGAGCCCTCAACATTACCTGATCCTGAAATAAGCGTCCCCAAACGTGGGGTGAGATCTCTAACAAGAAATCTCAGTAAGACAAGGGGTCCTCAAGGAGTCTCCACCCCAAGCTCACTTACATGTGTAATATAAGTTCTAAAAACAGTATTACAGTATAAGTTCTAAAATCATGCGATGCAGCAATTAATCATGACATGTGTGCTTTCAAATCTACTGGCCAGAGAAATGTAGGAATACGTCTATGCCTACATGAGTACATGGATACTACCTGCACCTCACCCACATGCTTCTCCATCTTGTATGTACTACATACTCAGGATTGCCGTCTAGGTGGACCCCACATGCATATCATAATGCTCATTACATATAAACAGCTCAACAGCATTTCCAAAATAATTAAAGCATGTAACACAGCATGCATAAACTCATCCCCATGGGACATGGTGGAACATCAAAATGGCTAAACCGAGGACACGAAAGCTTACCTTGCAAGCTAGCTATCCAAGCCAAGAGTCCAACCACTCACAAGTCCACAAACAGCAGTATCACAATCTGATATGGACCAACATTACATCAATATTAATGCATCTCAAGCATACAACTTTAAAGACTACGCCTTTCTTTTACGTTTTACGTCTTAAGGCTTCCAACAAAGCCATAAGCCCTTAATCATGTGATTCTGACTTAGTCCATTTATTATAGAAGTTCAACTTCCTTAAACTAGGATCCACACACACCCAATAGCTTACTGTTCATACAGAACAGCTACTGTCTGCGCAGAACCCAGGATATCCGGATATCAGAAGGGGCATATCCGGATATGTCATATCCGGATATCACACTGGACATATCCGGATATGTCATATCCGGATACCCAGATCCCATATCCGGATATCAATATCCGGATACCATATCCGGATACTGATATCCGGATATCTGTTCGACAAATATCCGGATATCTCACGACAGAATGCAGTTTCTGCATTTCGTGAATATCCATCCCAAAGGTCCAACTTTTAACACATGTACACGTTAAAGCATGCATCTTTAAGCATATACAAGTTCATTTAGGTGTTGGTTACTTCATTTTAACTTTTTACATGTCAAGACACCAACTTTAAGCAAAATAAACTCATGATCATGGTGAGGTAACTTACCAAAGTCCAAAACAGAGGCAAGTTGTGCTCTTGGAGCCCTCTCAAGACACTTCAAACTCAGCCTAAATATGAGCACGAAAATGGCACTTCAAGGTGGGTTCTTGCACCACAAGAAGGCACTTTGAAGCTTACAATGACTACCACAAAGTAGCCATCACTAAAGCTTCAAGTTCAGCTCACTAACCTCACACACACAGCCTTCTCAACTCAGAAAAGGTTGCACCACCCTCACCCAAGACACACTCTAGTTGCTTGGAAGGAGGAATGGTGAAGAAAGAAGAAGAGAAGAGAAGAAGAAGAAGAAGGCAAGGAAACACCAAGAATGGAGGTGCAAGGGGGCTGCCTCAAAGCTGCAGAGAAAAACTCACGTAGGATCAAGATGCTGCCTAGGGTTTTGTGCTAAGTGGGTCTATTTATAGGCCCAAGCACTAACCGCGCAGTATTAGCCTTAATAGCAAAGTAAAAGATATTGATCCCAAACTTCGGATTCTAGACCTACGCATTTTTCTAAGATTTGTCATATTTTTATTTTATTTTTCGGAGCACCTTTCCGGTACGCGCTTTTCCATAGCCAGTATCAGTTCTGGCATCAGATTACGTCATTTTGACTTGAAACTTGTTTTACAAGTCCTACATAATATTCTAGTAATTATCATGCATTCGTTATAATTTTCCGGGATACTTTTCCGGTACGCATTTATACCGAGTAGCATAACCGGTATCTGCGCTTTTCTTCCGAAAAGCGACTTTCAGCATTTTTACCCATTCAATATAATTATCTAAGCCCAATATTAATTATTTAAGTCAATTATGGAATTATTTCCTAATTATCATAATTAACTCGCTAATTACCTTAATTAGCGGTGCGGGTTCTTACACTCTTCATCTCAGTCAGATACAAGATAATGTGATGATTGGGATTTTGAGGTGCTGAAAAATTCTCCTCATGGATAGAGGCATTCCTCCATTTCCACAAAAACCAGCAAGTTACATAGAAAATTTCTTTCCATGAACTCCAAAAAGGGCTGGTGATGGGATATAGAATATTGAGCTTGAACCAATCCATTCCTTCACAAGAAAAGAAATTGTTTGGGATGCTTCCTGCAAACCATCCCTCCCAAATTTTCCTAGCCCAACTACAATCTCTTAGCGTATGAATTATAGTTTCAGGTGCACTATGGCACGAGTGGCAAAACTGCTCCCCTCCGCTCCAATGGCAGGTAGTATCTCTCACAGGAAGCTTATTCAGGCAAGCCATCCAGAGAAAGACTGCAATCCTATAAGGGCCTTTCCATTGCCAAAGAGAGGTCCACAGTTTATCAATACTGGCAGTGTTACTGATAAGATGACAATAAGCATTTTTAACAATAGACTTGCTCGGACTGTTCCTCTTCCATTTTAAATTATCAGTATCATTACTCTCCACAGGAGGGGTAATTTTTTCCAATCTGTTTAGAATTACACTATCCAGGAATTCTGAAAGATACCTCCAATTCCAATCTCCAGTAGTTGATTCCACAATTTCCTTAACTTTGAGGTCCAGGTCAGAATTAGGAGGCTTGATGGTAGCCAGGCTAAATAAATTACTTTCCCAGCCTCCCCAGCAATCTGTCCAAAAAAGGATAGAACTACCATTTCCAATTTCCCATTCTAAGAAAGGAGCCATCTTGGTTCGAGTCTTGCAAATGTTTTTCCAGAAGGTGGAATCACTATTTTTGGCTACAAAGCTACGGTTCAAGTCACAGTTTCTACCATATTTGCCAATAAGCACCTGACTCCAAAGACTGTTCTGACTCACAATCAATTGCCATGCTATTTTCTGCAAGAAAGCTTCATTTTGAACTCTAAGCTTGATAATGCCAAGGCCACCACTCTGTTTTGGGAGACACATCTGATCCCAAGCAACATAATGGGCTTTGCGTTTAGAATCTGAGTCCCCCCAAATAAAGCTTCGTTGAATTTTCTCTATGTCTTGACACACATGAGCAGGGAGCACATTATTCTGCATGTGAAAACTAGGGATGGCTGAAATAACACTCTTGGCAAGAGTGATCCTTCCTGCAAGGGACAAACATTTAGACTTCCAGCCATGGAGTCTATTTTGAACTCTGGAAATTACATCTGCATAGTGATCTTTTTTGATTCTTCCATGTCTCATGAGGGAGCCAAGGTAACGGCCCAAATTGGTGACCTTTTTAAAGCCACTGATTGAGGTTATCTCATCTGCAAGAGCCATTGTTGCATTCTTTGAGAAAAAAATGCAGGACTTATCAATGCTTACACATTGGCCAGACATTTTTGAGAACTTCTCAAGACAATTAAGAATAGAGTTCAACTGGTCTAAAGAAGCTTCTGCAAAAAGAATTATATCATCAACAAACATTAAATGGGAAATCAAAGGCCCATTTCTACCAGCTTTGATAGGTTGCCAATTCTTCTTCTCAACTTCATCCATGATGAGATGCGTAAGCTTCTCCAAACATAGAACAAAAATATAAGGGGATAGAGGATCCCCTTGTCTGATACCTCTTTGAGAATAAAAACCCGTGGTCCTAGCACCATTCCAGAGAACTTCTAGATAGGGGCTAGTGATACAACCCATAATAGCTTCCACCAAATCTTCAGGAATTTTCAGATCACAAAGAACCAATCTGATAAAGTCCCAGCTAAGCATATCATACGCTTTTTCTAGATCAATCTTAATGGAGAAGAAACTCTTCTTACCTTTCATTTTGTGCATTGTATGAACCAGCTCTTGAGCAATGATGATATTGTCTTGTATGTGTCTCTTGGGGACAAAGCTAACCTGGTTGGGGGAGATCAAATTACCAAGAATAGGCTTTATCTTATTAGCCAGAATTTTACTTAGACCCTTGTAGACAGTATTACATAGGGCAATAGGCCGAAACTGCTTCATCAGACAGGGTCTATCCACTTTAGGGATAAGGGCAATAAGAGTCTGATTGATATCTTTAATTCGGCCAGGATTGTGCAGGTAGAAGTCCATGCTCTTGAAAATTTGGGACTTGAGGATATCCCAGTTCTTATGAAAAAAATAGCAGGAAAGCCATCCGGTCCTGGAGCTTTAAGGGGGGCCATTTGGAAGAAAGCCTGTTTAACTTCCTCAAAAGAAATATTTAGTGATAATTTCTCTGTTTGGTTCTCCATCAGATCTGGCCAATTGTTGTGTGTTTGGAACCAGACTCTATCTCTGGAATCCTCCTTGAAGAGATTCAGGAAAAAGCTTCTAGCAACCTCAACCAACTCTTCCTCTTCAATAACCCAGTGCCCGAGATCATTCTTGAGTTTCACTATTTTGTTCCTGTTTCTTCTTATAAGAGTCTTTGTGTGGTAGAAGCGGGTATTTCTGTCTCCATCCCTAATCCAATCTCCTCTTGATTTTTGGAACCAGATTTGTTCCTCCTGGTTCAAAATCTCCTCTAACTCTTTCTTCAAACCAGATTCCAGCTTCTCTAAATGAGAACCACTTTGATTGTTGAGCTGCTTTTGGATACCTTCAATACGAGCAATGACTCTATTCTTCCTGTGATGAGTGAAGCCAAAAACATCAGTATTCCATTTCTTTAGAAGGGGAATAAAAGAAATCAGACTATCAGCTAGACTAGAAGAATGATTCCAATTAGCCTTAAGGAAGGGATAGAATCTAGGATCATTTTGCCAAGTAGCCAGAAATCTAAATGGCCGATCCCTCCAGCAATTATCCACTTTCTCCAGCCTGACCAAAATGGGACAGTGATCAGAAAATAATCTGGGTAAAGTTATAATGTCAGAATCCTCATAATTGGCTTTCCAGTCGGCATTGGCTACTGCCCTATCAAGCCTTTTGTAAACTCTGTCTAGGTGAAGAAACTTAGGCCCTTTCCATGTAAACCTATTACCACCACCTCCGAGATCCAAAACGCCACAAGCACTGAGGACTTCAGCAAAACGGTTACAACGGTTGACATCCACCGGGCCACCACCTCTCTTCTCACCAGCAGACGCAATCTCATTGAAATCACCAGAGATGAGCCATGGGTCATTCATGGTTCTCCCAATATGTTTTAACTCCTCCCACAAGCAATTTCGCTTATCCTCATGTGGATTGGCATAAACAGCTGTCCAGTAGAAGGCTTTTTTATCAGGAAAATCAACCCAGCAGTGAATAAATTGTTCCTGTTTCACTAGCAGGGTGATATTAACTACATTCGGATCCCACATGATCCAAATACCACCAGCAAAACCATTGGCATCCTCAATCAGATAGTTAGAATAACCCAGGCTACGGATAATATTAATAGCCTTGTTCCCACTAACTCTAGGCTCCAAAATAGCAGCCACTCCAACCTTATACTTCCTGCGAAATTTGTTAAAAGTGCTCTTAAAAGGTTTTTTTGCAGCACCTCTACAATTCCAGGTTAGAACATTCATCAGGACAGATTGGTTTGTTGCAAGATTGAGAAGTTCTTGCCACTTTGCTCGACTGTTTCCTCAGTATGCTTCATAGTCACATTACTCTCCTCTGCCCTAAACTGGCCCGGTAGATCTCTGGAGTCTTCAGGCAAATTTGTATGAGCCGAATCATCAACTTCCATGCCTGTATGTAGCTCCCTAACCTTTGGAACTTCCTTCATGTCTAGATCAGGGGGATCTGGTTCTATGTTGAAAGTATCACACACCATTGTGTTCAACTTGTGAGCCATAGTCTCTATTTCTGAATTGTCAAAGGCAACAGGGTGAAGCATAGCTACCCTGTCACAGATAAGGGGATCCTCCTTTTTACTGGACTCAGGGGTATCTACCAAAACTCCTGATATAGCAATGGGTTGATCCTGAAAGGTCTTATTCTTTCTTATATACTGAGACTGACTGGGGGAAGCTTTCCTGGGTAGAATCTTCACAGGAGGGGATCCTGTTCTAGTATCTTTTTTTGAGTGGGTAATAGCCTCTGCCGAGAAGTTCATTGTAGAGCTGCTGGTTGGAGTCTTATGTTCTGAGACTTTATTGTCTTTTATGCCAGTAGGAGAGACAGTACTTGCCGCCTTATTACCAGAGAAAGGCAAGGCATTAACCAAATTCTCCTTATTTGCGACCTTGCCTAAATCTGTTGATATTCTGCTACTATTCATGTTAATGACTTTTTTCCCTTTATCTTTGCTAGCTACTGCTTTTGGCCCATTGTTGGGGTTCTTGTTGGAAATGTTGGTGCCAAAGTTCCTAGAGTCAGGATTCTCTCTTCTAACAACCGGGATTTGAGGCTTTTTCTTCTTCTGAACCACCATCCAAGGACCAAGTCCTTGGTTGGAGGTACAGTTTTCTGGTTCCTTCTCGACAGTAGTACTAGTGGTTGGTACAGGCTTGGGTTTAGCTAGTTCAGGGCAAAGATCAATATTATGACCATCTCGGCCACAATGCAGACAGATTAAATATAAACCTTCATATTCCACCTTGAAGGTTTCCTCTTCAATTATGTATTCTCCTCTCAAAGGTTTTGAGAGATCCAAATCCACACAAATTCTAGCGAACTTGCCTCTATCTCCAGTAGAGGTAGTTTTGTCTACTTTTAATACTTTCCCCACTACTTTACCCAAATGGAGAAGAAAAGGGTACTCACAAAATTCTTGCGGCACTCCCTGGAGACGAATCCAAGCTGCCACTCTATGAATGTTTGCCTTGTCTGGGTTGAAACACGGTTCCCACTTCCTTATCGCCAAGTAGTGACCAAAGATGACCCACGGTCCACCAGTTATAGCAACATTGAGATCCTCCAAATTCGCAAATCTGACCGAGAAAAAATCATTCCCCAAATCTGCCACCACTATCGACCCATACTTTGCCCACATCTTCTCCAGCCTATTCTTCATGAAGGAGACTCCCACTTTTTTCCCAAGAAGCTTGACAATAAGAGCGTTCTTCCATGGTTCTCGCATTCTTTGTTTAGCCTCCTTTGTACAACGAATCCTCACTGATCCATCTTTTTCATAAATAGTTTGGAACCCCCACTCCGTAATTTCTCCCTGACTTGGGTCCAGTGGCCTGGAATCTTCTTCTGAAAGTTCTTCCATCCAAGTCGACTCCGCTCCCGGTATGATATCTTCAGCACGAAGGGCATCTGCAAAGGATTTCGACTTCCCTTCAACTGAGTAGGTTGAAATACTGCTTAGAACAGCCCCTCGATTCGACGAATCCGAGACGAACTCCTCTCCACTCTTCGATCTTTTCACACTGCGTCTTAACGTTTCAGGTATTGTATTAAGCGATTTAGGAATTTCTACGGCTTTCTCTCGATATGTTGTCATTCTTGGAACCCTAACAGAGGTCAAAAAAAGAAAAGTACACGCACGTGAACTCACGCTCTAACCCATTCGAATTATACATTAATTTATTCATGTTCGACCATGTTGACCACGAGTTACTTAAGTAATTAGGCGAGTAGTTATTAGTGCTCGACTAAGTCAGGCAATTGAGCTACTGAAATTTGGATTCACGAACATTTTTAATTCAAACCAAATTCTAATAGTTTGTATATGTATAAATTGACTTGGAATGAGTGTCCGTGGATCCTTAACCATTGAGGAGAATCCTCATTCAATTCAAGGTGTTAAAACAATTGAGAGAAGTCCCCACATATATGGGTTTGAGGGTCTAAAACAATTGGTGAAAATCTTCATTCGAACTCTTTCTACCCTAAATTAAGAGGAGGGATATTCTTACTACCAAATTTTTTCAGTACTAACTTACTACCTATCTAATCATCATTGGATCAACATTTTCTCTCTCTTCATAAATTTTTTAACATTCTCTCTCATTGATCCAATGATGATTAGATTGGTAGTAAGTTGGTAATGGAAAATTTTGATAGTCAAAATATCCTCCCTCCTAAACTAATTTTACTAAATTAAATTTTATGTACATATTTATCTTCACGTGACATTACTTTTAAAGATTTATGTTCATTTACTTTGTCACTCTCGGAACCTATGAAGGAAGTATGTTTTTGGAAATTTTTTTGCCTAAGTCTCACCGTTAATGGGGACTGTCCTCAATTATTTTAGATTCGCAAACACTCATAAATCTATTAATACATGTACAAGACATTAAAACTTAGTTTGAATAAAAGATATTTGTGGATCCAAATTGCTGAGTTGCTCATTACCCTTATTTACTTGAGTAATTAAGGACAGTTACTTGAGTAATTCATTTTACCTCTGGCTCAATTAGTCAAGTAAATGTCAGTCAATATGGTTAAACAAGAACAAATTGATTTATAGCTTTCAAAAGGAGCAAAATAGTAATTTTAAAAAAAAGACAAAAGGGTCAATCAACCGCAGATTGATGGAAACTCATATTTTGTTTGTATGTCTACCGGTATAACTTATAAGAGTAAAGCAGTTAATACTGGGTTTGTGTTAATTAACTGTGTTCGTGATCAACTCACATTAATCATACTCTTAAGTAGGGGTGGTAAATGAATCAAGGGCCTTTACTTCAGCTTGTGAAGGCCCGAGCTTACATTTATAAAATTTGTTGTTGGAACCAGACTTAGAATTGTATAAAAGCTCATTTAATAAAAAGGCCTCAAACTCCAATTTAAAAGCTCAGTCTTAGAGCCTCTCAAGCTGGCCTGGTATATTAATTTTTATTTTTATTTTAATTTTTTATACTACTTGTAATAGCTCTCTCTCCTCAATTCATTTCACTTATTTTATTGGTTAAATAGACATTTTGAATTATTTTGTTCTATATTTTGCTATTTGGATATAAATTGAATTTGTGAATATTTATAGAATTACTAATATTGTTCATTATATATTATGCTTGGATAAATTTTCGTTGTCTTATTTTTTTTAACAGATTAAATCAGACTTTTATTTTTTGTAAATAAGTCAAGCCACAAGCAGTAATATATTCATAACAAGTAACAAACTTAATCAGACTGACACATTTAAATACAAACTCAATTTTTTAAGATTAAAACTTGACTCAACTCGATCCGGCCCGTTAACACCTCTACCTCGAGTGTGCAGTTCCCGCACATCACGGAGTTTGCTCTAGTATAATTAATTTTTGCATTCAAAGTTCATTAAAAAGGTTAGGTATTTGTCAATTTCCCTGTTCCTTTCAATTTATTCCCATTTCCTGATTTCTTTCTTATAAACAGTTAGCTTTGATAATTCAATTGGAGTGCATACTGTATGAGTGTATGTCTTATTTCTCATATCATCATGTTATATGAAATATTTCAGTAATTCATTTACAGGTTAATAGTTAAAATCATAAAAAAAAAAATTGTAAAACAAGAAAGTAAAAATTGTAACTTTAATTTTTGACATGTTGAAATGTGAATGAATAACTAAGATCTTTCACATAATATAGTTAGGTGAGAATTAAGACACTAGAGAATCACTCTCTAATTGAGCTGATAGTACACGATTACCCTATGTTGTTCTCGTTTATTGTTTAGCTTGCTTATCCAATTCTGATATCAAAGTCAATGTTTAATAGACTTGTGTGAATTGAATATTTGAAAATAACGGTTGACTTGATGAATATAACCAAACCTTGATATAACTTTATGAATACTCAAAAAAACTTTCATTTCAGGGGAAACAAATGTAAACTCGAGATTAATACTGGAGAATGTTAGAATTTTTTTTTTGGTAAACAATGTTAGAAATTTAATTGCGAGCAATGAAGTCCAACATTAGTTAGAAATTAATTAAATAGAGATCATATATAATGAAAATATCATAAATCTAACACAAAATTTTGGGTTAAAATATGCTATCGAGCTAATTATTATCATGAATTGCCATTTAGTATATTAATTAGGGATTTATACTTCTTATGTGACATAAGATGAGCATTTTTGCAACACACATCCTCATGTGGATCCCATTGAAAAAAGTACATAAAAAAATTAAAAATATTAACACGTAAAATAATGTGAGTACAGCTTGTGAAGTATCTTCTTATGTTCCATAAACCCCTATTAATTAATAATAGTTCTCTCTTACTTACCAAAAAAATAATAATAATAATAGTTCTCCCATCATCAAGTTTAGTCGTTACCCAACAAATATTATCGATGCAATAAATTTAAATATTTTGAATATTTGATTCCAGTAGTTCAGTTCAAATCAAATAAGTGAATGGAAAAATGAGGAACGTTTGTGGCGGCCAGTACAATACGCCATACTAAATGCGATGTAGGACAATTCAAAGGGATCTGTCCATTCTTGATATTTTAATGTGTATATTGACTTTTATGGCAATCATAATGCGGAGATGTATGTACCAGATGTAAAGAAGATGTTAGATATTTTTAGCTTCTTATCATCAATCTTTTTACTATTATTTTAATTATTATTGAATTTTTTAATCTAATAATAATTAAAGTGATAAAATATTCAATAATAATTAAAGTGGTAATTAAAAAAATAATAGTAAGAGTATCTTATTTCTATAAAAGAAAAATTAAAATAATTGACAGATATGGTGTACATTGCAATCTAAATTTTATATATATATTTCAAGAGAGAGATCTATTTATTACCAATTAAGTTTATTATTTCTTAACCCTAAATCTTAAAATATAATTTATTGAATAATATTTATTAATTCAAAATAAATTATCACCGTCAAATTAACGAAAATCAACGATTAAAATTTGATGGTAAAAAATAATAATCTTAATTTATGGTAAATATATCATGTCTCATGTTTAAAATATTTAAAACTTACTAAAAATCAAAGATATTATAAGAGGGGAAGGATATTGTAACAACCAAGTTTGTGTTACTACCATGTTACTACCAGTCAATCTCACCGTTAGATCACTTATGTTGATCTAACGGTTATATTTATTTCCATCTTTGTATGGTCATGATTCCCCAAATTTAAAATAAAAGCATTAAATATGGGAAATCATGACCATACAAAAGTGAAAATAAATATAAAATATTAAATTTGGGGAATCATAACCATACAAAGATGAAAATAAATATAACCGTTGGATCAACATAAGCGATCTAACGGTGAAATTGACTGATAGTAACATGGTAGTAACACAAACTTGGTTGTTACAATATCCTTCCCCATTATAAGAATACATAACATCAAAAAAATAAAAAAAAAATAACAATTGATGCGCCATTATAGAGCATATGGTCGGCAAGCATGTCGCAGTTTTGCGTCTTCTTGTGGCAGTCAGTCCAAATAGGTGTTAAAGCGACAAAAGCATTATTGAAATTTGTCTCCCTTGGCAATTGGCATATCTCCTTGGCCATGATTTGACAAATATTACATAAATTCTAATCATAAGTTATTTAAATATTTTCTATATACATCTATGGTTAATCCTGACGCATCAAAATTGGACATTAGAAATTTAGTATTATATTTTTTTTATTAAAATAAAAAATTATTCAACCCAAAAATTTAAATTATTAGGTAAAATTATATTAATAATTTTATATTATATTTTTTAATATGTCTTCTCATATAAAAATTTATTGGACTTGAAAAATGGATAATATATCTATTTATTTATACTAAGAAACTTTATAATATTTAATTATAATTTTAATTCAAAAACTTAAACTTTTATTTCTGTAATAATAAAACTGAGTTATAAATTATTTACCTTGGAGGAGACTATACTGACCATTGAATTCAATTAAGTTAATAATTTATATACAATTCATTATATTATATAAAATAAAAAATCTCGTCCACTAAATATGCCCATTCAAATATTAACTTCTTTTACGGCAATTGCCCGATGCCATGATCACTATTTATAACGTATTTATTGTTGTAAAATATGTGTGTATGACTTTTTGGCTATTTATATGTTTATGATGCATATACAATATAAATATAACGCTAATCATGTATTAAAATGTAATCATTTTTTCTACCAAAAAAAAAATGTAATCATTTTTCTGTTTATGTTTAAAGTTCTATATAATTAAAGGACATGACTTCTATAAAAATTGAAATTCTTTGTGATTTCAGAACTTGGTGATGTGAAAAATTCATGCTTTGATTTCTTTTTTAATCTTTTCTCTCCATTTTCATTTTCTATTTCTCTCCCTTCATTTTATAAATTCACATGATTTTATTTTTATTATTGGCAAGAATACATTACTAACAAATTGCCATTTGATATCACCAGTTCAATTCTTCATACAAATGAACATACTGGCGTTTTAAAATTTAAAAACTAATTGATTGAAAAAATTAAATATTTGAGGGACTAAAGTGGCGACATCTTAATCTTTAAATCGAAATCAAATATTAAAGGTTAAATAATTAAAGTTGATTTCTTAGTTTTTTAATGTACCTATACGCTAATCATGGTTTTCTTTTTCTTTTTTTCTTTTATCTTTTTTGTGCATGTTTATACAATCTTTCGAGTAGAAGGAACATTCACGTAGGATGATATATCATATTCAAAGTGTAGCCTGGTCTCTGTTGAGAAAAATATTCAACCATTGACAATTTTTCGTTGAGGGTAAACTTTTTTTTCAAGTTCTAATTCAGAGTGTGTAGACTGTAATTTTTTTCCCCTCTTATCAAATATAACGTTTCTTGTTTAAGTAATTGGTAGATAGTGAAATTTATTAGGGGTTTGATTTTCTCATATTGTGATTCAATTGGTGGTGGATTCCACATTTATTAAATAAAAAAACTTTGCACGCAAATCGAATAGTCACAAGCAATATGAGAAAATGTTTTCCTAATTTATTAATGTGATAAATTGTCATATTCTAAAGAAACTAATTAATACAGTTTGGGTATGGTGCAGCAATCACACAGTTGATAGCATTGTAGTTTTCCATGTATCCTCATTTGATTATAGTCTATAATTTATAATTGATAACAATGATGTGTTTCAAATTAGCATCAATCAAGAAGTTTCCTCGCTCTTTCGTATATGTGCACTTTAAATAAAGAATTTGATTTCTTTAACCATCCACTTTGAAGAAGAAAAAAAATATAGAGTTATAATCATTGATTGAAAAATAATGAAGTAAATTTTAACAATTTCATAATATATATATATATATATATATATATATATATATATATATATATAATATCACAATTTCAGTGGTTAATTTTCTAAATAATAATTATAAATTTATATTTTTCTCTCTAAAATACACTTTCCATTTCAGAAGAATCAAATTCCTAAGTAAATACTAGGGTTAAAATGGCAAACGTACTCTCTTACCACTTACCAGTGAAAACAAACTTCAAATTTGGATAATTATTACAATAATTCAAAATTTGTTCGAAATATAATGTATAAAGTTTGGTATTCACATAATAATTTAATTTTTTGGCGGCGCCTATCATCAAATGGTTAATATGTTATATTCTTTAGCACATTAAATTGCATGATGGATGGGGGATTCTTCTACTCTTTAGACACGAGAAGAACACAAAGCACTGTGGGTGAATTGGATTCAAATTCAAGATGTTTAATCGTCCATGATTTTTTGGGCGAGAGAAATAGTGTATATATATATATATATATATATATATATATATATATATATATACTATTTCAAAATGTAGACTATATTTATTTTTTACCCTCTTATTAGATCTAATGTTTCCTTTTAATTGATGGCTACTGCTGAACTTATTAATGTGATAAATTGTCTTCGAAAAAAAAAAACTAATCAATACAATTTGTGTTTGGTTCAGCAACTATATATAATTGATAACATCAAAGTTTTGCATGTATCTGTAAGCATTTAATCATTAATTCATGTTCAACAGTAATCATTCAAGAACATGAAAGGATCTTTAGAATTCATGGTTTTCACATAAAGTGTACCTTTCTCCATTAGTGCGGAAGAACTTTGATGGTGAAATACTTTCTCTAAGCCTTAACCCTTTCACCGTTCTTGTATCTTCTTTGATAGGGATTTGATACAACCTTTCTGGGCAGACTCAGATGGACGTTTGTTTTCTGTCAGACTCCAATAAATAGAAAACTGACCATTTCCCCTTAACATAACTGCACCTATCAGCAGTTACATTTTAAATAACTTCCCTTAACAGTCAAAATTACCATAATGCCCTTTTCATTAATTAAACCAACTGACACATAATATAACACATGAGACAAATAATTTTACATTCTCCCACTTGTCTCATGTCATGAGGTGTCCCTTCATGATTTAATCAACATTCATTATAATGCGCATTTACTAGGCTAAAGGTTCTATACATTGACCTCATCATAATTCATTATTAGAAATAAAATCAACAAGAGTCATGGCGGTTGTATGCTATCAAGTCGGCATAGTCCCTTCCATGTACCACTATATTGACTCTTCTTCCTAACATGATACTTTAATAGGAAGTACACATTATGTCCAACAATAATGTCTTCATAATGGACCATAAACATTTTCAATATCATTACATAAACTTGCATGCATTCATAAATTGAAAATAAGACAATAACAGAAACATATATTCATCAATGAGCTCAGAGTGTCAATACTTAATACATAACAATAATTGTCATCATTCATTAGCTGACATAATGCCCATTCTACATACATGACCAGTAAATGTCTTGGGCGGTAATCCCTTCGTCAAGGGATCAGCTATCATAAGATCGGTGCTAATATGCTCTATAGACACTCTTTGTTTCTGAACCTCTTCTTTAACGGCAAAGTACTTTAATTCCATATGTTTAGCACCTTTGGAATACTTGTCGTTTTTAGAAAAGAAGACTGCTGCAGAATTATCACAATAAATTTTCAGCGGTTTTTCAATATTGTCGACCAATCCAAGCCCTGAAATAAAGTTCTGTAGCCATTTAGCCTGAATCGTGGCTTCAAAGCATGCCACAAATTCAGCTTCCATAGTGGATGCAGCTATTACAGTCTGCTTCGCACTTTTCCATGATATAGCTCCTTCAGCTAAAAGATACAGGTAACCACATGTAGACTTTCTTGTGTCTACACATCCTGCAAAATCTGAATCTGTGTATCCAATCACTTCAAGGTTGTTAGACCTTCTATAAGTAAGCATGTGACCTTTAGTTCCTTGCAAATATCTCAGAACTTTCTTTGCAGCTTTCCAATGATCCATACCGGGATTACTTTGGTATCTACCCAACATCCCAACTGCAAAGCTAATATCTGGTCTCGTACAAGTCTGAGCATACATTAAACTCCCAACTAATGATGCATACGGAATTGCATCCATTTCTTTTCGTTCCAATTCACTTTTAGGACATTGCATGAGACTAAACTTATCTCCTTTCTGAATTGGAACTGGAGATGATGAGCAGTTTTCCATTTTGAATCTCTCTAGAACTCTATTAATATATGCCTTCTGAGACAAACCTAACAGTCCTTGTGATCTATCACGGAATATTTCTATTCCTATCACATAAGATGCCTCACCCATATCTTTCATTTCAAAGTTACTAGAGAGAAACTTCTTAGTCTCATTTAAAAGACCAAGATCATTAGTTGCCAGCAAAATATCATCAACATACAGAATCAATAATATAAACTTGCTCCCACTGATCTTCAGATATATACATCGATCAACAATGTTTTCTTTAAATCCAAAGGAAACAACAGTATCATTAAACTTAAGGTACCATTGCCGTGAAGCTTGTTTAAGTCCGTATATTGACTTCTTAAGTTTGCACACCATGTGCTCTTTACCCTTTTCTATGAACCCCATTGGTTGGTCCATGTACACATCTTCATCTAAATTTCCATTTAGAAAGGCAGTTTTCACATCCATTTGGTGTAACTCTAGATCATAATGAGCCACCAATGCCATAATAATTCTTAAAGAATCCTTCTTTGAAACTGGTGAAAAAGTTTCTTTATAGTCAATGCCATCTTTCTGAGTGAATCCCTTTGCAACAAGTCTGGCCTTGTAACGTTCTAAGTTACCATGAGAGTCACGTTTTGTCTTAAAGACCCATTTACAACCAACTCTCTTACACCCTTCTGGTAACT
>JAVKPL010000221.1:0-14483 GCA_032173675.1 Gastrolobium villosum
TGGGTGTGTGTGTGTATGTGTGTGGTGTGGTGTGGTTGTGAAAAGGGAGAGGGAGGAGTGAGAGGGAGATGAAGGAGAGAGTGAAGAAAGTGGAGGAGAAGAAGAAATGAAGAAGAAAATAAAATGGGGAAAATATGGGGGAGGCGCGGCGCTGCAGGAATAAGTTAGGGTTGATGATTTAAAACCCTGTCCACGCTGCAAGCGTGGGATTCCACGCTTGAAGCGTGGACCTACTGCCTCTGACGATCCAAATTCCTTGTCCACGCTGCAAGCGTGGGGTTCCACGCTTGGAGCGTGGACCTACTGTCTGTTGACCTTTCAAATTCCATCCCCACGCTTCAAGCGTAGGGTTCTACGCTTGGAGCGTGGGACTACTGTCCCCTTTTGAATTTCCTGCGCTGCAAGCGTGGGTTCCCACGCTTGGAGCGCAGACTTGCTGTCCTTGGCCCTTCAACTTCCTTTTCCACGCCCCAAGCGTAGGGTTCCACGCTTGGAGCGTGGGACTACTGCCTGTGTGTGGTTCCTGCGCTGCAAGCGTGGATTCCCACGCTTGAAGCGCCCAGCTTCTGTTTCAAACCTCTTTTCTACGCTCCAAGCGTAGGGTTCCACGCTTGGAGCGTGGACCCTCTGTCCCAACTCTCTGGAGCATTTTCACTTCCTTCTTTATTCAATTTTTTTAATTTTTCTCTGGTTATCTAAAAAAAAAAAAAAAAAAAAAAAAAATGAAAACAAGAAACAATAAAAAGGATAAAAATGTTGGGTTGCCTCCCAACTAGCGCGTGTTTAACGTCCCGAGCCTGACGGTTACCTCATTTACGTTGCAATTGAATGAAGGCGCAGAGCCACAACTTGTTTCACTACGGGTCCTCCATGGAAGAACTTCAATCTAGAGCCATTGACCTTGAAGGGTCTGTCGTCCTCCATGGAAGATATCTCCACAGTACCATATGGAAAGACCTTTTTAATCACAAAAGGTCCTGTCCACCTGGATTTCAACTTCCCTGGAAAAAGTTTCAATCGGGAATTATATAACAATACCTGCTGACCAGGCTCAAACTCCTTGTGTTTAAGTTTGCTATCATGATACTTCTTCGCTTTTTCTTTATAAATCCTAGAGCTTTCAAAGGCTGAATTCCTAAACTCATCAAGCTCTAACAGTTGAAACTTTCGTTTCTCAAGAGCTGCTGTGGCATCAAAGTTTAGGAATTTAATAGCCCAAAAGGCTCTATGTTCAAGCTCCACTGGTAAATGACAAGCTTTCCCGTACACAAGCTGATAGGGAGACATTCCTATCGGAGTTTTGTATGCAGTTCGGTATGCCCACAGTGCATCATCCAGTCTTTTTGACCAATCCTTTAGGGAAATACTGACAGTCTTTTCCAGGATTCGCTTCAGTTCCCTATTGGAAACTTCCACTTGGCCACTTGTCTGTGGATGATAAGGTGTAGCAACCTTATGCTTGACACCATATTTTGTTAACAGATTTTCAAACTGCTTATTGCAAAAATGAGAGCCTCCATCACTTATGATTGCTCTTGGCACTCCAAATCTGGTAAAGATATTCTTTCTTAGGAAGTTTACAACCACCTTCGCATCATTAGTAGGAAGAGCTGTTGCCTCAACCCACTTAGAAACGTAATCCACAGCTACCAAAATGTACTGGTTGGAATATGAAGATGGAAATGGTCCCATGAAATCAATCCCCCATAAATCAAATAATTCCACCTCCATAATAGTGTTTAGAGGCATTTCATCTTTTCGGGAAATGTTCCCTGTCTTTTGGCATCTTTCGCATTTTTCCACATACTCTCTGGCATCTTTGAAAAGAGTAGGCCAGTAATACCCACTTTGCAATACCTTTTGTGCAGTTCTATTTCCACCAAAATGACCACCATAATCAGAATTGTGACAATGCCATAAAATTTCCTTGATTTCCAATTCTGATACACATCTTCTCAAGATTCCATCAGCACATTGGAAATACAGGAATGGATCATCCCATATATACCTCCTGGCATCATGTAAGAACTTTTTCACTTGTTGCTTTGTGAGATCAGGAGGTACTTTCTTGATGACCTTAAAATTAACAAAATCAGCAAACCATGGTTCCATATGTAGTGCAAAAATTGGTTCTTCAGATAATTTCACAGATATTGCAAGGACTTGTTCATCCGGAAAATAATCGTTGATCTCTAAAGCAGGATCATCTTGTAAGGTCTTCTCTCGGATTCTGGATAAGTGATCCGCAACCTTATTTTCCATTCCTGACTTGTCTTTGATCTCTAAATCAAACTCTTGAAATAACAACATCCACCTTAACAGCCGTGGTTTTGCATTTTGTTTAGAGATCAAATACTTTATTGCTGCGTGATCAGTAAAAATGATGGTCTTGGCACCAAGGAGATATGGTCTAAATTTATCAAGTGCATAGACCACAGCGAGCATCTCCTTCTCTGTTGTTGCATAATTTACCTGTGCTTCATTCAGCACTTTGCTAGCATAATAGATTACGTGCAACAGTTTGTTTCTTCGTTGGCCAAGAACAGCACCAATAGCTAGATCACTAGCATCGCACATCAACTCAAATGGCATACTCCAATCAGGTGAAACCAAGACAGGAGCAGTAGTGAGTTTTTCCTTTAATAAATTAAAGGCTTTGAGACATGCATCGTCAAAAACGAACTCATTATCTTTCATGAGAAGTTGACTTAGTGGCTTGGCAATTTTTGAGAAGTCTTTGATGAATCTTCTATAAAAGCCAGCATGACCAAGGAAACTCCTCACTCCATTAACATTAATTGGAGGAGGTAGTTTTTCAATGAGCATTAGTTTTGCTCTATCAACTTCTATACCTTCCTTAGAAATTTTGTGTCCAAGCACAATGCCTTCTTGGACCATGAAATGACATTTTTCCCAGTTAAGGACCAGATTTGTCTCTTGACATCTTTTTAGTACTTTAGATAAATTGCCTAAGCAATCATCAAAGCAAGAGCCAAATACCGAAAAGTCATCCATGAATACTTCTAAGAATTTTTCTACCATATCTGAGAAGATTGATAACATGCACCTTTGAAAAGTAGCAGGTGCATTGCACAATCCAAACGGCATTCTCCTATAGGCAAAAACGCCAAAAGGACAAGTGAATGCTGTCTTTTCTTGATCTTCTGGAGTCACTGCAATTTGATTATAACCACTGTACCCATCAAGGAAACAATAATATGAATGACCTGCTAACCTTTCCAGCATTTGATCCACAAAAGGGAGAGGAAAATGATCCTTCCTAGTTGCTTCATTAAGCCGTCTGTAGTCAACACACATTCTCCATCCAGTAATTGTCCTGGTAGAGATTAATTCATCCTTATCGTTCTTTACCACAGTAACACCTCCTTTCTTTGGTACAGTTTGTACAGGACTCACCCATGCAGTATCTGATATTGAATAAATCATTCCAGCATCAAGAAGTTTAACTACTTCTTTTCTCACCACTTCTTTCATCATGGGGTTCAATCTCCTTTGAGGCTGCCTTACAGGTTTGATATCATTCTCCATGAGAATTTTATGCGTACAGAAGGAAGGGCTTATACCTTTAAGATCAGCCATGGACCATCCTAAAGCAGTCTTATGCTTTAAAAGAATTTCATTCAGTTTCTTCTCATCATCAGCAGATAAACTGTTATTTATGATCACTGGATATGTTTCATTGTCACCCAGGAACATATACTTTAGGGCTGGAGGTAACTCCTTAAGATCAACTTTAGGAGCACCTATTTCCTTGTCAGAAGTCTTCTGTTCAAGCAATTCATTAGCAACTTTAATGTCTTCCTCAAAAGGGATATGATCTCTTTCTTGCAATTCAACAGTAAATTCTTGCAAGGGAGTTTCATCTTCATGCATCACTTCCTCTAAGACATTAATTTCAAAACAATCACTATCATCATCTGGTCTTTTTATTGCATCAAAGACATTGACAGTGATTGTGTCTTCATTCATCCTTAGCACCAGCTTTCCCTGTTCTACATCAATCATTGCACGGGCTGTGGCCAGGAAAGGTCTACCCAATATGAGAGGCATTTCATTCTCAACCTCCATATCAAGCACAATGAAATCAGCCGGAAAGATGAACTTGTCAATTTTTACCAGAACATCTTCGACTATTCCACTTGGTTTCCTCAAGGATCTATCAGCCAGCTGAAGAGAAACCATAGTAGGCTTCAATTCAGTGATCCCTAAGGCTTTACAAACAGATAAGGGCATCAGATTAATACTTGCCCCTAAATCACACAAAGCTTTGCCAATCTTTGTGTTTCCTATTTCAATTTCAATATTAAAGCTTCCAGGATCACGAAGTTTGGGAGGAAACTTCCTAGTAATAATAGCACTGCACTTCTCATTAAGTGCAACTGTTTGGCATTCCTGTAGCTTTTGCTTCCTGGAAAGGAGGTCTTTCATGAATTTGGCGTAGTTTGGCATATTAGCCAATGCTTCAGCGAACGGAATGTTCACATGTAATTTCTTGAAAAGATCAAGAAATCTGTCATAACTCTTGGCTTTTAATTCTGGCTTCAACCTTCCAGGATAAGGTGCCATTTTCAGCAGATACTCTTCACTGAGTTCAAATTTTTCTTTTGGAAGAGTAGCTGTCTCCTTCTCATTATCAGTTGGTTTCAATACCTCAGGAGATTCTTCTTTTTCTTTTTCAGGTTTCTCCTCTTGTTCAATCTTCTTTTCCTTCTCAATAGGTTTTGGTGGTGATGATACCACTTTCCCACTTCTAGTTGTAACTACCAAACAATCTTCCTTGGGGTTAGTGGTAGTGTTACCAGGAAAGGTACCTGGAGCTCTATCAGATAATTGTTGGGCTAGTTGACCAATCTGATATTCCAGGTTCTTGATTGAAGCTTTTGTATTTCTGGAATCAGCTCTGCTCTCCTCAATGAAAGCATGGGTACTTCTTTGATTAGCCTTACTTTCCTCAATGAAGGCGTTGGTACTTCTTTGATTAGCCTTACTTTCCTCCATTAAAGCGTTAGTACTTTGTGCTAATGATCCGACTAAACGCTCCAGGTCAGAAGGCTCTTTTTTTGGAATAGGTGGTGGTTTTAGATAATTGTCTGATGTCATATCTAAACCAGTACCTTGATAATTTTTCCTCTGGTAATTATTACCACCAGCAGCATTATTTTGATTTCTTGAGAAATTTTGATTAGGGCGCTGATCATACCAAATACCATTTACCTGAAATTGCTGAGTAGAATCTGAGGACATCAATGTAGGACAAGTATTGGTATCATGATCTTCATGACAATACTCACAATCAAGGATAACTGCACTTGCTTGCACTTTGGAAAGTTGCATCCTTTCAAACTTCGCATTTAGATTGGACATTTGTTGGGACAACAACTTCTGTTCCGCCAGCATTGCACTATTATCATTGAGCGGCACTGCTTCCCTTTTTCCGGTCCTTATAGATGTTTCATTCTCGTTCTTAGCTAACTTGTCAATAAGATGATATGACTCAGAAGCCAGTTTGTCACCCAAAGAACCGCCTGCTGCAGTGTTAATCACCAATTTTGTTTCTGGTAGACAACCATTGAAGAAGATTCTCACTTGGTCCCCTTGAGATAGGTTATAATGAGGAACCTTTCTCATGAGGGCCTTGAATCTATTCCAAGAAGCGCAGATGGTCTCTCCAAATTGTTGTTTGAAGGAGGTGATATCATTCACCATGTTGTTGTATTTCTCCATGGGGAAGAACTCTGCAAAGAATTTTTCAGATAAATTTTCCCAAGAGATGATGCTATCCGCAGGTTGTCTTTCCATCCAATCAAGAGCTTTTCCCTTAACAGAAAAAGGAAAAAGTCTTAATCGGATTGCATCATCAGAAACATGTGGAGGCTTTGTAGAGTCACAGATTCGTAAAAATCTGTCAATGAATCTGTGAGGATCTTCATTGTCCTCTCCTCCATACTTTTCTCTCTCGGCCAACTGAATGATGTTGGACTTGAGTTCCCATTGATTGTTCCCCAGTTCTGGTGGAACAATTCCAGCATTGGGCCTGTTGAAGACAGGCGTGAGGATGGTGTTCATCCTAGGATCAGCATTCTGATTAGGAGCAGCCATCCCTAGGGTTTCAGCTACTGGAATGGGAGCTGTCTGTGCCCTTTTTCTTTCCTTCTCTTTTTGAGCAATTCGTTCGCTTCTCCTTAGAAAAGCACTGCTTTGCATACAACTTTAGAGAAAAGATTAGTAGCACAGATTCAAAACAAAAATAAAATAAAATAAAATAACTACAATTTAATCTTTAAAATCAAGATTAATTGATTTAAGAAAAACACTCCCCGGCAACGGCGCCAAAAACTTGTTACGATCTCGGCAAGTGTACCGAATCGCGCAAGTAATACAGTGATAAATCACAGTTCGTATCCACAGAGAGTGTGTTTAAATCAATTAAAACTCTTTCTTTTAAGATTAAATATTTCAAAAGGGTTTTGACACGAATGTCAGGATTGTGTGGAAATTTGATTTGTAAATTTAAAAGACTTGTTTTTGGTTCTTTTTGAATAAGAATTGAAATAAGGGTTTAAATATATGAGAAAAGCGCTGTAGTAGGGAGCACTCACCAATGATCCCCACCTTTTACTCTGGATTAAGTTAAGTATTAATATATAAATCGTGAACTTAGATAATTATCAGATAAAAGTATCAATAGTTAATTCTCAATCCCTTGAGGAATTAACCCTTTAATCTCATATAGAACCCTAATTCCTTGAGGTGCCCTATATGAGATCAAGCATAACGATCGATAATTGAAACATCTACAATATGAATCATGTCTATGTCTAGATCATGTTCATACCGTCGTTCTATCCCCTTTCCGGATTAAAGACCTCAGATCCCTCTTGTTGGCCCTAATCCTCAGATTTATTATTACTTACTAGATTGATCGGATCTAATAATAACAATAACAATACGAACAGAATAGAACGAAATTCAAAAGATAAATATATTCATAAAAACTCAATCCATTGTATCAGGGGTTCACAAGGGTTCGTGACCCTAACTACAGCAAAAGAGGTTCTAGCCAACCATTATCATGGCTAGAATCCAAAATTCAATTGAAAAACAAAAACTAAAAGAACTACAGAAAGGTAGAAGAAGAGATCTCTCTCAGAACTTCCGCCTCCGAATGATCTCAGTTGTGTAGAATATCAGATGTGTCTCCTAGGGTTGCTTTATGCCCTTTTTATAACTTGAAAATCCTCCTTTCCTCGCAACTGACAGCTGTCTCTCTCAATCCCACGCTTGGAGCGCAGGATCCACGCTCCAGGCGTGGAACTTCTGCCATTTTTGCTTTCTCCACGCTCCAAGCGTGGAGTTCCACGCTTGCAGCGTGGACTCACTGTTCTGAAGTCCCCTCCCACGCTTCAAGCGTGGATTCCTACGCTTGGAGCGTGGGGCTTCTGTCTGATTCTTCTCCTTACTCCTTTATTTGTTATTTTCCTCCTGAAAACATGAAGAATTTGAGTGAGAGAGTGTCTGACAATTTTATTCAATAATTTCACCACATATACACTTTTATATACAGTTTTAGATCTGATTTTCTGCTGTTTTTGATCTATAAAAGTATATTGGACACGGAGCAGCGGGCAAGAAGCCCGCGTGATGATGAGTGGAGCGGTGGTGTATGGTGTACTTTTTGGTGGCCATTTGGCCTAGGCTAGACTTAGAGCATGAACATGTATATGTATGTAGGAGGAATCCATTAGCATTATGTTCATGTTATTTTGGCTAAGTTTAGTTTCATGTCATTTTAGTTATGTATGTATTTGGCAAGTGATGTTGTAATATGAAATATTTGTAGTTTAAAGTTAAAGTTGGAAATGTAAATGTAATCCAGTATTGTAAATGTACCATGAATGTATGTAATGTGATGGAAGGGCTTTAGGCCCATTGTAGGTTTATGATTACTTGCATTATGGTTTATGCATGAAAATGTTTATGTTTTAAGTGTTTATTGGATTGGGTTGTAAGTGCCCCAAGGCGTTGTTGGACCTTGTGTGTGCCACCCATTGGATTTTGCTGGATTTCAGGTGTAATAGTGGTGTTAAACAGGTTATGAAAATTTGGGGATTCTTGGAAATACAAAGGAAACTCTGGCGAATTTTCTGTAGAATTGGCAGTTTTTGGGTGAACTTCGGAGGAGCGTATCTCTCTCCATAGTGGTCCGATTGGGACGTGCCATACGCCATTTTGAAGCTTAGGATGTCCCCTACGTTGTGTCAAAAGCCTAGGTTCATTGGTGGTGTGCGCAGCCCATGGGGGGCTGTTGTTACGCACTGCCCTGTTTCTGGCCAGCACCAGTGGGCAGATTCGGGTCTGTGTTGGGAAATTAATTCCCGCTTCGTTACTTGGTCAAATTAAGCGTACGATATATCAAATCGAAGTTTGAGGTGTCTAGTTTATGGTGTAAAATTTTGAGAGGCAGTGTCCTTGTGGTTAGGTGCAGTTTATTCCGTGAAGTTTGGACGTTTTTAGACTGTTTCGGAGTTGGTAGACAATGTTGTTGTCCAACTTCAAACGGCGATAACCGGAGCTCACGAGCTCGGAATCAAGTGTGTGATAGCTTGTTAGAAAGGTAATTGAATAAGGAAAAAGAATGACCTGGAGTTTAAGTTCGGATTTTTATTTTGGTGTTCGTAGAAAAACAATTAGCAAGTCCAGTTAAGTGGTAAAAACGTAAAAGTGAGGAATTGGCTAAGTGGGTTTATGGGAACCCCTTAGTATCTTGTAGGTAATAAAATAAAGTGTATAAATAGTTAAGAAAGTCTTCCGCTAGTGTTTCAGTTACGGTCACAGCTTTTTATTATTACGCTTTTTATACTTTTACTGTTCGCGTAATAATCGGAAAAAGTTTATTCTCATTTTTATAAATGAACTGCTGTGATTGTAACTGCGCTTAATATCATAATTAATGTTAACAATACCGGTACGTAACGGGCTGTTACACATGCAGAGAAATCTAGGGCACGAAGTTACATAATAATTGGGTAACCTAAAAAAAACGGGGGCTTGGCGGGCTAGCCCGCCCCGTGGCGGGCCTAGCCCGACGGGCTGGTGGGTTTGGCGGGACGGGTTTGGCGGGCTGGTGGGTTGAAAAACTCAACCCAGCCCGCCCTATTTGGTGGGCGGGGCAGGCCAGCCCGACGGGCTCAGCCCATTTTGCCAGCCCTACTGATATATGTGCTTTTGTAGAATATTGAAACAGAATTTGTATTATCAAATTTTGGGGTTGATCATAAAAAAAATAAAAAATAAAAACTTGTTTAAAACGTTATTTTAATTTTTTGATTTTTGTGTTTTTTATCACCATTTGAATAGCTATACACTTTTGTCCCGGTACACAAAAATCAAAACAACCTCACATATTATATTGAAAAGTTAATTTTATAATAGTTTAATATTACATCGGAGTTCAACGCTACCCATATTGAAAAGGTACCAATAGACTTACCCAAAAAAAAAAAAAGGAAAAGAAAAGATACATATAGTGATTACTAAAAATCAAAGAAAGAAGAAAGGACTAATTTGGTTAATCAGAATGTATATTTTCTAATGTTTCTTCTTTTGAAACGTTTATATAGGAGGTTTTTTTTTTAATGTTGTTGCAAGCAATCTTCTCTGTCATGTCTTCATTTGTCGTTTTTTTTTTGGTTACAGCAAGGGGCAATGCCCCCACAAAATAAAAGAAAAGCAAACAAGAAGGAAGGAAAAAACAGAACAAGAAACAGCAGAAAACAAAACATCAAACACTAGCAGAAAGCCAGGAACAAGCATCATCCTGTATTTCTCCTAGCAGCCACCTTATTCAGACCCGGATCCAAAAGATCAGCAGCAAGAAGATTTAACAGATCGCTGTGAGGGGAGGAGATTGATTTGAGCCCAAAGGAATCATCCAAAGCCTTCTTCGCAATCCAATCCGCACAGGTGTTGCTACTCCTAGGAATTTTATTCAATAAGATAGTCCACTCTTTCATTAAAAAGACTCGAATCTTAGCTACCAATGGCAGCTTTCGAGTATCATTACCATGATTGGTAAGAAGGCAAAACGCTTGAGAAGAATCAGTTTCCAACACTAGTTTCCTCCAGCCATGCTTTCAGGCGAAATCAAGTCCATAAAGGAGAGCCCAAAGTTCAGCATGCAGAGGAATGCAAGAGCCAATGAAGGCTGAGAAACCGCCACACCATAATCCATTCCTATCCCTCAAGAGACCACCACAAGCTGCCCGATTACCTTGCACAGCCCCATCCACATTTAATTTCAGAAAGTCCTCCGCAGGCCTAATCCACGATGTAGGAAGTTGAGAATGAGAAGTTCCTGAAAATGTTTTTTTAAACTTAGCCAAACAGAACCTATTTTCCTCAATTTCTACAGCAATAGCCTTTGAAGGATCCTCAGGACGCTGGAAACCTTCTTCGTGAATTTCCTTATTCCTCCATAACCACAAAAAGTAGCAAGTGGTAAAGAAAGAGTCTCTCCAATCCTTGAGGTTGCTGTTGTTTGAAGTGAGATTCAGAATCATCCACTCCCTAAAAGAAATCACAGTGAGGAAACTCGGTGGAAGAGGGTGCTACATGGGCAACAACCAGCACTTTCTTGCCTTCCAACAATCTCTAAACACATGAAGGCAATCTTCAATCACTTCAGGGCAGAAAGAGCACTTATTGGAACTACCACTCCACTTTGATATTGACTCTCTTGTTAGCATTCTATCATGAAGCATTTTCCAGATAAGCATTTTGACTCTTTCCTTGCCTTTCCACTTCCAAATACGGTCCCAACAGTCAATGGGGGAAGGATTGCTAGAATCTAACAAGTTATTGTATGCCAGCTTAACTATGGAATGCCCAGGGTTCCAGTTAGTCCAAGCTATGCTATCCTCCTCGGCTTCATCATCTGGATGAGGAATGACAAGAATTTTGTTCACCACATTAAGGTCAAAATGGTTCACAAGATAATGCCCATTCCAGCCTCCTTCAGAAAGGAAAATACTGTTGCTAATCTTTAAGTCCAAGACCTCTTGAGAAGGAAGGGTATGAGTATGAGCAAGGAGGTTTGGGCTGAGACCAGTCCAATTGTCTTTCCAAAAATCAATCTTCTTGCCATTACCTATTTGCCAAGAAGTATTGCTTATCATTTGAGGCCAGACCTTACAAATGCTTTTCCACAAGTCAGAATCATAAGGTTTACTAACTACCTCTTTTAGCATATCTTTTCTCCTGCCATATTTGGATAGCAAGACTTGGACCCAAAGCTGAGATGGAGACTGAACCATATTCCAAGCACACTTTTGGATGAAAGCTTCATTCTGGATGCGGAGATTGAGAATACCTAACCCACCCTGGTTTTTAGGGAGTTGAAGGTGTTCCCAACCGATTGCATGATGCTTCCTATGAACCTCAGTATCTCCCCAAATGAAATTCCTTTGCTTCTTTTCAATTTCTTCACAAATACCCACAGGTAATAAGCTGTTTTGCATGTGGAACATAGGGATAGTGGAGATGACCGATTTTGCTAGAGTCACTCTACCTGCCATAGATAGACACTGATTTTTCCAACCATTGAGCCTATTGTTAACCCTATCCATGATCTCTCCATAGTGAAGTTTACTAGTCCGGCCATGTTTCATTCTGTATCCCAGGTATCTGCCCAAGTTTTTAGTTTGAGCAAAACCACTAATCTTCACTATCTCATTAGCAACATCAATTGGAACATTTTTGGAGAAGAAGATATTAGATTTTGGGTAACTCACCTTCTGACCAGACATGATCCCAAACTTTGTGAGGCACTCCATTACTGTCTTGATTTGGTCAATTTTGGCTTCTCCAAAGAGTAACAAATCGTCAGCGAAGAGGAGATGAGATATGGATGGTCCACCTCTACCAGCTGCCATTGGCTTCCACTCTTTCTTTGCAATTGCATCAGAAATCAAGTGTGTCAGTTTTTCCATACAAAGCACGAAAATGTAGGGAGATATTGGATCTCCTTGCCTCAAACCTCTACTCGGAAGGATGCTACCAGCCTTGGAACCATTCCAGAGGATTTCAAGCTCAGCTGAAGTGATGCACTGCATTATGATATTCACCAGAGATTCTGGGATGTTTATCTCAGACAACACCTTATATATAAAATTCCAAGACATCCTATCATAGGCTTTCTCTAAGTCGATTTTGATTGTGAAGAATCCCCTTTTCCCCTTCATTCTATTCATAGAGTGAACCATCTCTTGAGCAATGATAATATTGTCCTGGATTTGTCTTTTAGGAACGAAACTGACTTGTTGAGGAGAAATCAATTTGTTGAGAAGGGGTTTCAGCTTGCTCACTATAATCTTGCTGATACCTTTATAAAGAACAGAACACAAAGCAATCGGGCGAAATTGGTTAATCTTTTCTGGTTTTTCCAGTTTTGGAATGAGAACCAGAAAGGTTTTATTTAGATCCTTCACCTCATCCGGCTTCTCCCAAATCTGATGCACACAATCAACCACTTGCTTTTTCATAATATCCCAGTTTTTTTGGAAGAAAAAAGCTGGGAAGCCATCTGGACCAGGAGCTTTGAGAGCATTCATGGAGAAGAAAGCTTCCTTGATACTCAATTCCGAGATAGGATCCTTCAAGGTTGTCAACTCAGTCTCCTCTAATGCAGGCCAGCAAGTATTGGTGACTTCCCAAGGTCTGGAGTGATCTTCTTCAGTAAAAAGATTAGTGAAGAAATCATGAATAATCTTGTTCAGGCTGTCTTCTTCTCTAACCATATGACCCTCATCATTCTTGAGCTCTAAAATTTTGTTTCTGGCTCTTCTAATTATGGTAGTTGTATGATAGAATCTTGTGTTACGATCCCCATCCTCAATCCATTTGCATCTAGCCTTTTGAAACCAAAGAGCTTCTTCTTGTTCTAAAACTCTATTCAACTCATCCTGAAGAGCAAAATCAAGATCAGATTGGGCAATATCATGCTGGTTGGTGTGGTTAATCTGGGTCTCTTGGATTCTTTTTAAAAGGTAATCCTTCCTAACTTGGATACAACCAAAAACTCTTTTATTCCAAGATTTAAGCGGATCAATTAGGTTTTCCAGGCAAGTGACAATCTTGGTATGGTGGTTCCAGATAAACTTGAGAAAGTGAACAAAAGTGCTATGACTCTGCCAAGCTACCAGGAATCTGAAAGGTCTCTCTTTCCACTGGTTCTCATTGGGGAAAAGAGAAAGAAGAAGAGGATTATGATCTGAGTTTAGTCTTGGTAAAGCTCTAACATCCGCATCTCCAAAAGTGGTTCTCCAAGCTGCATTTGAACAAATTCTGTCAAGTCTCTTGAAGACTCTATCAAGATGAAGCCATTTGGGTCCCCTCCAAGTGAATTTAGAGCCTCTACAACCCAGATCCAGCATATGGCAGTCATTTAACATGTAGGAAAACTTCTGACATCTAGCAATATTCACAGGGGCTCCCCCTCTTTTCTCTTTTGAGGAAGCTATCTCATTGAAATCCCCCATCATAGCCCAGGGTCCCGTCATGCTACCACTGATTCTTCTCAGATCCGTCCAAAGCTCATCACGGACTTCCTCTCTGGTTACTTTGTGTCCAACCAAATATTTCTTTGCTATTTTTGTTATTAACTCTTATAATTTTGAATTTTTGTTAAAAGTTTATATGAATTTTTAAAATCTTATAAATTCATTTTCAAATATTATAAATTTTATTAATTTTAAAAAAGTCTTTAAAGTCACTATAATTTTAGATAATTTTTTAAAATCTATAAAATAATCTTTTCAAATCTTAATCCAATACATCCTTTTTATTCACGTATACTTACAACACATCACCGTACTTTTATACAATTTTAGTCATTTAATTATAACTTAATTCATTTTACTCTTTGCACACAGACAATAGGACAAGGAATATGATCTGAGTGGAAATGGATCCTCTCATATGTAATTTAACATGATCATGTCATGTGGTAGGATCTTAACCATTAATAATTAAATCAATGGTGATGATTGTGTAACTTACTATCCTTATATTTTTTCTCTGTCCTCCCTTATCATCATTAATTCATCCATGTATGGTTATGATTGTCCCACATGTCATGATCATGTTAATTAGCACATGTGAGGATCTACTCCCGATCTGAGTGCTAGAAAAAGACAGACAAAATGGAGACAGACACAATGGAACTTATTATGACAACATTATTTATACTTGTCTAACCCCAAACAATCATATCACTAAAATAAAGGAATCTTTACATTCATGATATCACTAATTGTCTTGCCTCAATATATAAATAAACAGATGGGAAAAAAAAACCTCCATTCATTTTGAAATACTAATGGTTTGAAACTTTTACTTATTAAAGTCAATATTCTCAATTATTAAAAAATATAAGTACACTTAAAATCTTAAAAAATTTCTTACTT
>JAVKPL010000222.1:0-14395 GCA_032173675.1 Gastrolobium villosum
ATATTATTAAAGAAAATAATTAAATAAATATTCTAAATCTTACGTGAAATAAATGTATAATAAATGTATTAATAAGGTTTTATTTTTGAAAAATATTTATAAGCCATCATTAAATGTGTAATAAATGTATTAATACGTGATTGCCTCTTTAATAACGCCTTAATTAGGCGTGATTGGTAACGCCCAAATTGGGTGTGATATTGTACAATAAATGTGTAATTGTTTCCAAAACAAACATGAATTCATAATTTTTTATTTAAAAAACTTTAAATTAATTTTTTTGCCTTAAAAGTCTAGGCCTATTTTATTTTACTGTTTGTAATAGGTTAAGTCTGATAAGTTTGGCCGTAAACCCCTGTAAGCCGGTCTAGCCCAGTTACACCCGAGCTTATCTTTGGTACATTAATAGTACATACTACTTCCATTTAAAATCTAACACATGTATTTGACACTTCACTTTTTTTTGTTACATCTCAGTATTGGTATTTGTTGTTTGGTTTTGATTGGAGGGATGTATAAAAAACTTGGTGCATCTGTAACATTGTAGAAATTTCCCTACAACGGTAGCCTTCTGTTAGGAACTGAAGTGAAATTCCCACTCCTAATTACCAGATTGCCCTAATCGGCCTCCGCGTAATTACTAGTTTTTTTTTTGATAATATACTAGTTTACCACTATTAAAAACCGTAGGTGGGTTATGACGTGGATCATTGCATGGGTGCTCATGTTTCGGTTTTGAATTTCTTTCATGTCCGTTTCGATAGAAATTTTACTTTTCTTGTGTACGGGGAATTCAAATCAAAGGAATTTAATTTAATATCATGTTAGTGTAGAATTACTTGATATCTAGCGAGAAAATTTTGTAAAGGGCCAAGATATGAAATTTCCTTCCAAAAAGATAAATAATTTTCATATCTTGATTTAGAATGGGCGATGTTCAAGGGAGGTTCAAGGCCTCGTGATATGCGATCAGCATATAAGAAATTACAAGACAAAAAGAAGAAGAAAGTGACTCAATCAATGCAAGAAAGGCAGAGAAAAAGATTAAAAGCATCCAAAGTCTGAATATCAAGAAAAATGCATAAAAGAAGGCAAAAACATTGCAAAAGAGACCTAGGTTCCCACGCTCACAGCGCGGGAATGGCGCTCTAAGCGTGGAAGGAGGAAATTTGGCAGAAGGTCCCGCGCTGAGAGCGCGAGATCCGCGCCATCAGCGCGGGTGGGCAGAATCTGGCAGAAACTCCCACGTTCTGAGCGCGGGAGTGGCGCTCTGAGCGTGGGAGGCGCGAAAATATGAAAATTCAAATGTTGCAAATTAGGTCAAAGTCTCTTATAAAAAGAGACTCAACCTTTGAAGAAAAGGTCATCAGAAGATACACAAAACCTAGAAGGAGCATATCCGGCTGAAGGAAGAGGGCGTTCTTCGCATCGTCGTTCCGTTATTGTAATCTTCTTATTCTATTTTTTATTTTCAGTTCATGTTGAAATCAGATCAGCGATCATGATGTTGATTGGCTAGATCTATTTCTGTAGTCAAGGGCATGATCCCTTTGTGAACAATTGTTACAAGGATTGAATCATTATATGTATTGATTTTAATATATTTCGTCTTTATCTTGCACGTATTGATATTATTTCTGTTAGATCTGATCAACCTAATAGGGAATAATATTCTGGGGATCAGGGTTCGCAATAGGAATATTGGAATACTGATCCTGAAAGGGGATAAAGATGACTCTCCATGCATGTTCTAGGGATAGACTTGTATGGATTGCAGTCGTGGGATTTATCTACATAATGCTTATTTTCAAGCGGGATTACTAAGGGATTAGGGTTCCAACTGAAGTAAAGGGTTAGATCACCAAGGGATTGAGATCTAACTAATTATTTCTAAAAAGATGATAATTTGTCTGAGTTGTTAATTTCGATAAGTATTATGAATCAATCCAAAGTAAAATTGGGAACAATTGGTGAATGTACCTTGGCTACAGTCTTCTTCATTACTTCTTCTACAAAAAAAGAACATTTCTTCATTTATTTTAAGTTTTTTTTTCAGGAAAACCTAAAAAATAGTCTTTACATTTTTAGTTACTATAGTGTGGAAACACAAATCGATTAATCTAAATTAAGAGGACTGGTTATAGTAGTAATTGTTTTCCAATCCCTGTGGAGACGATCTTATTTATCACTTTATTACTTGGAACGATCGGTGCACTTGCCGATTAAGCAACAGCCTGCATTCCACTCAACTCAGCCCTTAGGTCTATAACTATTTCCTCAGCTTCTTGGAGCTGAGCTTCAAGTTCGTCAATCTTCTTCTGCTGACTCAATGCTTCATTAACCTGAAAATATGAGAGCTTAAATTAGACAAAAACTTAGAACACCATTGTACCTTAGAACACAAGTAGGATGAAAATCCAACACAAAAACAAGTGAATGAGGGAGGAGCATTCCAAAACCATTGTACCTTAGAATCAAGCATTTGTTTGAGGCGGACAAGCATCCGAAACGCCTCTTCCTTGGTGGAAACAAGCTCCTGCTGCAAGCGCATGGCTTTTCTCTCCGACGCCATGACACGCACCGCAGACTCCTTTGCTGTGTTAAGGAGCACATCAGCGTAAGGCTTCTTCAGTTCCCTCAATTTCTGTTTCAAACATCAACGATAATCACAGTCAAAAGATTCAATTTTTCTTTTACAAAAAAAAACATAAAGGTACAAAAGATTGAGAGAAAACACAATTGATACCTCGGAGTCGTCCATCTTAGTCTGACGTATCAACAGTAGTTGGTTGGAGCGGTTGGGAACAACACAACTAGAGGACGAGGAAACAGAGTTTTTATTTTCCAGTAGTATGGGTGTAAATAGATTAGCCTAGGCTTTCACTTAAATAGAGTGCTAGGTAGGGGTGAAAGTGAGCTGGGCTGGGCCAAGCTTTGCCCCGTAAAGCCCAAGCCTATGCCAAAAAATTTCTATTTGACCTAGCCCGATAGCACAATATGAATTTAACTTTTAGCCTGTCTTGGCCCATTTATTAAAAAAATAAATGGCCTGGCCTGGCCCGACCCGTTGGCCTGTTAATTTTTAACTTCAAAGCAGATCATGAATCAACTCTATAAAATACTCAAATTCTTTTGTTAAAACAAAAGTCACAATTTTAACGTCCAAATAGAACCATGATGATTCGAAATACACCTCTTTTCATCTCATCCTTTCAATTAAACATTACCAATTAGAGAATATGATATTAAGCTTTTTCTAATCAAGATCAATATGAACTAGGAACTCTATTTATCTGATAAATAAACACACAGAGATGAGAGATAACTTGAAGTTGGTGGACAGCGGTGGTGGCGTGAACGGCGGTGGTGTGTCTTACTCGAGACTCGGGAGCTTGCAGGTGAATTAAGACTTAGCGATAACACGGTCGTCTTACAAGATATAAGTAAAGAGTAAAAAGAATTTTTGGTATGTTATTAACTCTAGTAACTGAGATTCTAAAGCAGAACTATCCAGAACAATTGGGCCAGCCTTGGAGGCTCGTGGGCCAGACTTAATATATTAAGCCTCCGGCCCAATTATGTAATCAAACCTTTACACCAGCCCAAGCCCAACCTGCCATGTAAAAAGGCCGAGCCAGGCAAGGCCACTAATGGGCTGGGCTATAGGCTCCTGTGGGCCGGCCCGACCCATTTTCACCTCTAGTGCTAGGTTTATGTAAAAAACATTAACGGGCTCGTTTGGTGAACAAGATATGATAAGGTAGATATGATATGGGGCTGATAATGGTAAGATATGATATGCGGCTGATAAGCCGATATCATGTCTTCATGAGCACCTGATTAGAAAAAAAATAATTTTTTTTTGTTTTTATTTAATTTTTTTTTTGGTTTGTGATTGAAATGAAAAATAAAAATTATAATTAATAAGGAAAACAAAATAAAGACTTGATTTGTGATTTAAACTCAAAAATTAATTTGAAAAAATATGTATTAATAAAGGAAATAATTAAATAAACATTCTAAATCTCTAAGTAAGAAGGATTTTATTTTTGAAAAACATTTATAAGCCATCATTAAATGTGTAATAAATGTTTTAATACGTGATTGACTCTTTAATAACGCCTTAATTAGACGTGATTGGTAACGCCCAAATTGGGCATGATATTGTACAATAAATGTGTAATTATTTCCAAAACAACCATGAATTCGTAATTTTTTATTTAAAAAACATTAAATTAGTTTTTTTGTCTTAAAAGTCTAGGCCTATTTTATTTTACTGTTTGTAATAGGTCAAGTCTAATAAGTTAGGCCGTAAACCCCTGTAAGCCGGTCTAGCCCAGTTACACCCTATGATGCACGGACACGGATACGGGACACGGGACACGACACGACACACCGACACGTTAATTCTAAAATATCATATTTGGACACGTTGGGACACGTTTTGATATTAAATAAAAATTTTAATATATATAATATAATTTACATTTAATACATATAAGAGTCCATAATAAGTCATATAACCAATCAAATATTTAAATTTCATAACATAAATATAAATATAAATATAAACAATTTTCATAATTTGTTAATTTTTCATGTAAAATTTCTTAACAGAAAAAAATCAATTCATAAATTATTTCTTTTATATTTATTTAACAAAATAAAAAATTACAAAAATAAAAAAATAAAATAAAAAAAAAACGTGTCCGAGCATTGACCGCTCCGAAAAAGTTGACTGCGTGTCGGAAAAACGTGTCCGAGCGTTGACCGCGTGTCCCCAAATGTTGACCGCGTATCCGAGCGTGTCGGAATGTGTCCGTGTCCGACACGCAAATTTTCAAATTTTTTGCGTGTCCGTGCTATCGAGGTTACACCTGAGCTTATCTTTGGTACATCAATAGTACATACTACTTCCATTTAAAATCTAACACATGTATTTGACACTTCACTTTTTTCTGTTACATGTCAGCATTGGTATTTGTTGTTTGGTTTTGATTGGAGGGATGTATAGAAAACTGGGTGCATCTGTAATATTGTAGAAAGTTCCCTACAGCGGTAGCCTTCTGTTAGGAACTGAACTGAAATTCCCACTCCTAATTACCAGATTGCCCTAATCGGCCTCCGCATAATTACTAGTTTACCCCTGTTAGAAAACCGTAGGTAGGTTATGACGTGGATCATTGTAAGAGTGCTGACGTTTCGGTTTTGAATTTCTTTCATTTCCGTTTCGATAGAAATTTTACTTTCCTTGTGTACGGGGAATTCAAATCAAAGGAATTTAATTTAATATCATGTTACTGTAGAATTATTTGATATCTACCAAGAAAATTTTGTAAACGGCCAAGATATGAAAATTCCTTTCAAACAGATAAATAATTTTCATATCTTTATTCTGAATGGGCGAAGTTCAAGGGAGGTTCAATGTCTCGCATAACTACATGTGTTAATATTTATATTTCATATTTTACTAGAAAATTATATACATAATTTTCTTAAAATTAATTATTGATATTAATATTAAATATTATTATTAAATGAAAAGAATTAATTATGACGTTATATATTATAAATATTTATTATATAATTAATATTGAGTTAAAAATTATTAATAAAGTATTGTATTATAAAAAATTATTAATAAAGTATAAATTGAAAAGGATAAAGAATAACAATTAAATATATTTTTATGTAGTAAAGAATAAATTTAATATGTTTCATAAATTAAAATGATTCTTTAATTGTACTTTATACAAATGGGACGGGATTATTTGAAACTAGTGTCAAAGTAAAAAGGATGAAATCAAATTTCAAACGTTAATTTTTGTAAATTAATTGGTTCTAATTTATTGGATCATACTTATTAATTAATTTATTACTTTTTAATATATTATAATCGTTAAATTGAAAAAAATTAACGGTTAAAATTTAATATCAAACTTTTTAGTTTGATGTCAGTGTTAAAATATCATATCCCTCCGCTTACCAACAAAAAAAAGATCATATCCCTTCGTTAAAAAAAAAATATCATATCCCTTTATAAATAACTTATATGTAAGTATTGAATTATCTATGTAAATTTATTTTGAAGATTTAAAGTATGTAGTTGAATTCCCAATTTAATTTTTTTTCTTATGGGGTCTTTATCATTTGAATATCATTACATACTTATAATGATAAACTATATTCATGGATCCATAATTCATTAGAATATTATGAAACTATTAGGACCCAAAAACTTTGTAGATGAGTCCATATAGTTTTTTTTTTTTTGGTACAGGAGTCCATATAGTTTTACAAATATCACGTCCAAAACTTGGGGTCGATGACCGTAAATTACAAGGAGTCAAGGCAACCACCGGATAGCCTAAGCTATATACAAGCCTCCAAAACCTATATAATTCATATAAATATTCCAAAACTACCAAATTAATCGCCACGAGGCCTCAAAACACAATTCTATATCAAATATATCTTATTTGGAAATTTCAAAAATAACCAAATTCGATACCTGAACCTTAATAATAACTAATCATAAATCATATTATATGTCTTATCTAAAATTCTGATTGGAAAAATAATGAAATAACTCTAATTTTTTTTTAAATTTACTCACAGAGATAATACGTCGGACTCATCAACTATATATATATGGTAAACAATATAAAAATATATTTAACTATGACTTGAGTGACTATAGGGTTTAGGGTTTAATTCTAATAGTTTGGATAAGTCCAAAATTAATAGAGTTGGATTTGAGTTTAAAAAATTAGACTCGGTGATCACATTTTGATTTAGTTCAATCAAGGATAATAACACAAAATATTTTTAAATTTGTAATTTTAGAAAATTAATGTTAAATTATAAAACATTTTAACTTTAATATGACAATATTTTATATTTAGCATAATTTGCTATCATAAAACATCATTTAGTTTTATTTTTCTATTCCAAAAATTAATGAGTTAGTTATACATGATATTTAAATTTATATATTTTGTCTAATATCAAGATATATGACTTTTTAGTCAAATCATGATCAAATCAAATTTAAACATAAATAATTAATTCCATCCAAATATCGAATCAAATTCAAGATCCCTCAAATTCTGTCCAACACGGTCGATGAGCACCGGTATCACTAGAGGTGGCAAAGTGGGCGGTCCGTCTCGTCCCACCCTACCATCAACCCGCCAAAAAATGAGCCAGCTCACCCCGACCCGTTTTTTTGGCTGGTTGATGACGAGTTGGTGGGTTGGCCCGCCAGTCCGAGCCTATTTTACACTGACCCGTCTCGGCCCGCCATGAACCCGCCAAAAAATGAGCATGTCCCGCCCTGCTTTTGAGATGGGTTGAGAAACTCAGCCCGCCCCGTTTGGCGAATTTGGCGGGTTGGCCTGCCGATCCGAGCCCGTTGCTCTAGGTATCACATCCAATGTAATGAATGGATTACTCACATTTGAAGTGGACATCCAAACATTATATCAAACAAGATTTAAAGACTGCAATCAGCACAAGTGTGCTTGGCCCATACCAGAGCTCACCAACGTAATTGTGAGCGGAAAACATTTTTTATTGTTGCTAGGCTTTGGAAACATTTTTTGCTTAAGAACTTCAGCATTGAGAAACCATTTTAGTCACCCGAACAACTAACAATAATAATCTTCATGCCATTTCCAACTTGTTCTTAATATATTGTAAAGAATCAATTTAACCTACAAGTTAAGTAAATGAGCCTAATTTAATAAACCCGCCCAAATGTGCTTTGGCCCATACCACAGCTCACCAATGTAATTTTGAGCAGAAAACATTTTTTTTCGTTCCAAAAAGTTTTTAATGTATCCGCCTAATTTAATAAACCAGCCCAAGTGTGCTTGGCCCATACCAAATGTCACCAACGTAATTGTGAAGGTAATAAGGATTAAACTTGTTATCTTATGATCATTAAAGCTATGATATTATGTAACAAAATTAATTCAACCAAGAAATTTAAGATGTTGGATGGTAATATTTTTAATGATTATATTACTCTAAAATACATGCATTCCAGCTCCTTGTAATCATCAAAAACCTTAAAGCTCGTTATGCTCACAAAGAGAGTGAAAATTTTAGGTGTGCATGACAATCATTCTGTTCCCTGGCAGTGTTTCTGAAAAGAATTTTTTTTTTTTGTGTGCCTTGGAACAGTTTCTGAGAAAAAAAATGTGTTTGAGAACACAACAAATAATATAGTAAAAATCATTCCTATTAAGCATAAAAAAATTTCAGATTATCACTTTCCTTTCATATGTGTGGTGGTGGTGGCGACAACGACGGTGATGGTGATCATTGTGGCAGTGGCGTGGTGATGATAGTGGTGGTGGTGTGACGACAGTGGATGCGGCGATGGTGGTGGTAATGGTAGCGATGGTGGGGGTGTGGCGGCAACGGTGGTAGTGTTGGCGATGGTGGTAATGGCATAGTGGTGGTGGTGATGGCAGTGGCTGAGGCGATGGTGGTGGTGGTTGGTGACAGTGATGGTAGTGGTGGTGGCGGTGGGTGGTGGTAGTAGTGGTGGTGAGGACGACAGTGGTGGTATGACAACGATAGCGATGATGGTGGCAATGGTCGTGTCGGGATGATGGTAGTGGTGGAGAGTGATTGAGAGAGACAAGTGTTTCTCGTTTTGTGTCCGGGAACAAAAAAGCTTAATTTTTTTGATTTTTTAACTATTCCCCAGCACAAAAATTAAATCAGTTCACACCGGGAACAAAAGAATATTCTGGAAAAGTTGCCATACACATCTACTTTACCCAAATGAAGCAGTAAAAGCGAGTATGTATCAAAAAATATTAATTTTTGTAACACTTGGGCAAATTGATTCTTTTTAATTTTTGTTCCCGGGACAGAAATGGATAGAAAACTCGTTTGTTAAAATTAGTTTATTTTTCTGTTCCCGGAATGAACCGATTTAATTTTTGTGTTGGGGGATAAAAAAAAGAATAAAAAAATTTCTTATTTTTTGTTCGTGGACACAAAATGAGACACACTTGTCTCTCTTAATTACACTCCACCACTACCATCATCACCACCACCACCATTATCCCAACACGATCACCGCCACCATCATCATACCACCACCACCATCATTGTCACTACCACCACCACCACCACCACCACCACCACCACCACCACCACCATCACCGTCACCACCATTATCACTATCACCACCACGCCACCCCTACTACCGCCATCGCGTGGACACCGCCACCATGTCATCACCATCACGATTGTCGCAGTCACTGCTGTCACCACCTCTATCACCGACGCCGCCGCCATTACCATTATCATGTCACTGCCATTGCCACCACCACACTACCGCCACCACCATGTCATCATCATCACTATTGTTGCGGCCACTACTGTCACCACCACTACCTCTACGCCACCGCCACCATCACCGTCATTACCACCACCACCACGTCGTCACCACTACCACCGCCGCTACCATGCCATCACCACAACTATTTTCGCACCACCACCACCATCGCCACCACGATGCCACTATTACAACCGCCACTATTTATGCTTAATAGGAATACTTTTTTGTTCTAATATTTGTTGTGTTATCAAATATAATTCTCATTCTTGAAATAAAAATAAAATATGTTATCAAACACATTTTTTCCAAGGAACAGAAATAGAAAAGAATTATTTCTTTTCAGAAACAATGTCAGAGAACAGAATGATTGTCAAATAAATTTTTTAGAATAATTTCACTTTACCTATCATTTGTCCTTCCTTAAAAGCTCTTCTCTCTTCTATCAATACAATGAATTTCGATTACCTAAGAAATTAAGAAATTTTTTCTAATACAATTTAATGTTACACTCATTTCTAATTTTTGTCCTCCTTATTTTAAAGGGAATATAAACATAATTGGGGCAGGTTATTCCTACACAGGTTTAAGAATAAAGAATCTTATATCAAATCTTGATTATTGATTTTCTTGCATCTAATGACTCACTCATCTAGTAAATCAGAACCCTTAGATATAAATAGAATCAACGGTCAAGATTAAGAGTGTAACTTATGCTGGTATAAAATGATCCTGACAAACATATTTATAAGAATCTCACCTAATTTTTCTTGCAATAGATCAAATATCAATTCAAGCATATTAACATTAATGTTTCCTCTTGCCATGTCTGACCACAAATTAATGGAGTCATAACACGAACTAATGGTAGAAACCATTTTACAAATTAAAAACTGAAAGTAAGAAAAAAAAACAACTAATTTTTTTTTTTGATATAATGATGGAAATTAAACACATAACTTAATACAAACTACTCAAATTCATTATTACTAGATCAATCCTATTGGCTTAAAAGCAACTAAACTTAAAAGAGATGTAAACTATGCGGAAGAAATAAATAATTCAATCAATCTTATTTCCAGTTCTTTTGTCAGACTATCTGCAATTCGATTCTCTAAATGATGCTATCAACATAGAATAATTGAATTAAGCACATTTCCATCTTTATGCTTTGTGGTTAGACGCCATGTTTTGGGTTTTGTTATGGACCCATATAAGGGGCTCATTGATTGACAGACCCAACAAAGGACAATCTCAGATCCAAATAAAGCATAACTATGGAAGGATATCCATCAGTGATACCAAACCTAATACAACGACATGACATAATGATACCAAGCTCATTCCTAACTTGGCCAAAAGTGATGTGTACGATATCTAGGGGTGTCAAAACGGGTTGACACGACACGAATTCGACATGACACGAATTTGACACGATTGGTAACGCCCAAATTGGGAGTGATATTGTACAATAAATGTGTAATTATTTCCAAAACAACCATGAATTCGTAATTTTTTATTTAAAAAACATTAAATTAATTTTTTTGTCTTAAAAGTCTAGGCCTATTTTATTTTACTATTTGTAATAGGTCAAGTCTAATAAGTTAGGCCGTAAACCCCTGTAAGCTGGTCTAGCCCAGTTACACCCGAGCTTATCTTTGGTACATCAATAGTACATGCTATTTCCATTTAAAATCTAACACATGTATTTGACACTTCACTTTTTTGTGTTACATGTCAGCATTGGTATTTGTTGTTTAGTTTTGATTGGAGGGATGTATAGAAAACTTGGTGCATCTATAACATTGTAGAAATTTCCCTACAACGGTAGCCTTCTGTTAGGAACTGAAGTGAAATTCCCACTCCTAATTACCAGATTGCCCTAATCGGCCTCCGCGTAATTACTAGTTTTTTTTTTTTTTTTATAATATACTAGTTTACCACTTTTAAAAACCGTAGGTGGGTTATGACGTGGATCATTGCAAGGGTGCTCATGTTTCGGTTTTGAATTTCTTTCATGTCCGTTTCGATAGAAATTTTACTTTTCTTGTGTACGTGGAATTCAATTCAAAGGAATTTAATTTAATATCATGTTAGTGTTGAATTATTTGATATCTAGCGAGAAAATTTTGTAAAGGGCCAAGATATGAAAATTCCTTCCAAAAAGATAAATAACTTTCATATCTTTATTCAAAATGGGCGAAGGTCAAGGGAGGTTCAAGGCCTCACATGACTACATGAGTTAATATTTATATTTCATATTTTACTAGAAAATTTATATACACAATTTTCTTAAAATTAATTAATGATATTAATATTAATATTAAATATTATTATCAAATGAGAATAATTATGAAGTTATATGTTATAAATATTTATTATATAATTGAGTAAAAAATTATTAATAAAGTATTGTATTAAAAAAAATTATTAATAAAGTATAAATTGAAAAGGATAAAGAATAACAATTAAATAGATTTTTATGTAGTAAAGAACAAATTTAATATGTTTCATAAATTAAAATAATTCTTTAATTGTACTTTATATAAATGGGACAGAATCTTTTGAAACTAGTGTCAAACTAAAAAGGTTGAAATCAAATTTCAACCAATTTTCGTAAATTAATCGGTTATAATTTATTGAATCATATTTATTAATTAATTTATTACTTTTTAATATATTATAATCGTTAAATTGACAAAAACTAACGGTTAAAATTTAATATCAAACTTTTAGTTTGATGTCAGTGTTAAAAGATCATATCCCTTCGTTAAAAAAAAAATGTCATATCCCTTTATAAATAACTTATATGTAAGTTTTGAATTATCTATATAAATTTATTTTGAAAATTTAAAGTATGTAGTTGGATTCCCAATTTAATTTTTTTTTTCTTATGGGGTCTTTATCATTTGAATATCATTACATGCTTATAACGATAAACTATATTCATGGATCCATAATTCATTAGATTATTATGAAACTATTAGGACCCAAATATTTTATAGATGAGTCCATATAGTTTTACAAATATCACGTCCAAAACTTGGGTTCCATGACCGTAAATTACAAGGAGTCAAGGCAACCACCGGATAGCCTAAGCAATATACAAGCCTCCAAAACCTATATAATTCATATAAATATTCCAAAACTACAAAATTAATCGCCACGAGGCCTCAAAACACAATTCAATATCAAATATATCTTATTTGAAAATTTCAAAAATAACCAAATTCGATACCTGAACCATAGTAATAACTAATCATAAATCATATTATATGTCATATCTAAAATCCTTATTGGAAAAATAATGAAATAACTCTAAAAGTTTTAGTCTATAAGACTTCCAAATAGGGTTTATAATAAATAAATATATATATATATATATATATATATATATATATATATATATATATATATATATATATGGTAAACAATATAAAAATATATTTAACTATGACTTGAGTGACTATAGGGTTTAGGGTTTAATTCTAATAGTTTGGATCAGTCCAAAATTAATAGAGTTGGATTTTAGTTTTAAAAATTAGACTCGGTGATCACATTTTGATTTAGTTCAATCACGGATAATAACACAAAATATTTTTAAATTTGTAATTTTATAAAATTAATGTTAAATTATAAAACATTTTAACTTTAATATGACAATATTTTATATTTAGCATAATTTGCTATCATAAAACATCATTTAGTTTATTTTTCTTTTACAAAAATTAATGAGTTAGTTATACATGATATTTAAATTTATATATTTTGTCTAATACCAAGTTATATGACTTATTAGTCAAATCATGATCAAATCGAATTTAAACATAAATAATTAATTCCATCCAAATATCGAATCAAATTCAGGATCCCTCAAATTCTTCTGTCCAACGCGGTCGATGAGCACCGGTATCACATCCAATGTAATGAATGTATTACACACATTTGAGGTTGACATCCAAACATTATATCAAACAAGATTTAAATACTGCTATTTGCAACAGTACGTCCTTGTAATCTATGGGCCTAATTTAATAAATCAGCCCAAGTGTGCCTGGCCCATACCAGAGATCACCAACATAATTGTGAGCGGAAAACATTTTTTATTGTTGCTAGGCTTTGGAAACATTTTTTGTTTAACAACTTCGGCATTGAGAAACCATTTTAGTCACCCTTACAACTCACAGTAATAATCTTCATGCCATTTCCAGCTTGTTCTATTAATATTGTAAAGAATCAACTTAACCTACAAGTTTAACCTGTAATGAATGAGCCTAAATTAATAAATCAACCCAAATGTGCTTTGGCCCATACCACAACTCACCAACGTAATTTTGAGCAGAAAACATTTTTTATGGTTGCAAAAAGTTTTTAATGTATTCGCCTAATTTAATAAACGAGCCCAAGTGTGCATGGCCCATACCAAATATCACCAAATGAGGATTAAACTCGTGATCTTGTGATCATTAAAGCTATGATATTATGTAACAAAATTAATTCAACCAAAAAATTTAATATGTTGGATGATAATATTTTTAATGATTTATATTACTCTAAAATACATGCATTCCAACTCCTTGTAATTGTCAAAAACCTTAAAGCTCGTTATGCTCACAGAGAAGAATGAAAGAGCACCTGATAAAGAATATTGATATGCTCTAGGCCCACCACTCATTCAGTGATCCTTTTACCATAAATGGAAAATTTTCTTCTATTTCTACCCCTTTCTTTTTTGATTTTCCCCCTCCATCCCTCCTTTCTTTCTATTTTGGGAAAGGATCACCATTGTCCAGGCCCACGAAATACCTTCTCCACGAAATGATACAAATTTAGCATTCTATTGAACGCCACATTTTCGAGGTCCACCACTCATTCAGTGATCCTTTTAGGGTTTGAACTCCTAACTCAAGGGGACCTTGGGAGCTCAATTGCCAACTGAGCTACCCTTGCATTTTAGCACCGCCACAGGCTTTCTTTATATTAATTTTTTAAAAAGAAATTCATCTTTATTTTCCGTGTCTTCAAACCTTACCAAAA